>JACEIK010006900.1:0-83274 GCA_018107945.1 Datura stramonium
ACTGATTAAGAAATCCCACATGAATTATATCCTTCATTCAACATGTGCCCTCACGGAAAGAGAGTTACCCAATTTCACACGCAAAAACAATTTTTAAATCGCAACATGTGTGGGTACATGAATAGAATTACATTCACTCTCACAAAGAATTCACATGCATCATGTAATGACCCATAAGCTTGCCCTTTGTGTTTTACTCAACTAATTTGAGGATGTATGAATGTAAGATCAAGTAGGACTTTTTAGGCTGTAATGTAACTCAGGGACGGGTAGGTACTATTATGGCCAGTAATAGTGACTATCTTTCCTAAGCGCTTTTAATACATCACGCCCTCATTACGAACTTTCCTTCCCTTACTTCACCTCTTCATTAAACATGTGCCCTCACGGAAAGAGAGTTACCCAATCACACGCAAAATAATTTTTACATCACAACATGTGTGGGTACATGGATAAAATTACATTCACTCTCACAAAGAATTCACATGCATCATGTCATGACCCATAAGCTTGCCCTAGTGTTTTACTCTCCACTAATTTGAGGATGTATGAATGTAAGATCAAGTAGGACTTTTTAGGCTGTAATGTAACTCAGGTACAGGTAGGTACTATTATGGCCAGTAATAGTGACTATCTTTCCTAAGAGCTTTCAATACATCACGCCTCATTACGAACTTCCTTCCCTTACTTCACCTTTTTTCTCCTTGATAGTCTTCTTTTTCCTCTTTTCCCCTTTATTTAGGCATTCTTTTTATTTATTATTAAGGAGCTCTATAAATAACTTTTCATTACTTTCTTTTCTTACCCTTAATAATGATCAACCACTTTCACACAAGTGCACCTTTGTCCTTCAACTTCTACAACTTGCTACTTTTCATTTCTTTTCATTCCTCTCACTCCTTTACTCTTTTCAATTTTTTCTTCTTCCAGCACTTAGGAGCTTTGGGCCAATTTCAAGGTTATTGAAAGAAAAAGGATTAAGCTTATGTTTTAGCTATCAAAGAATAGGCTCAAGGCTCAACGGGGCTAACTAGGATTAATTTTTAAGGTAGGTAAAACGAGGGATAAAAATTAGATTAATTCAAAGAAATGCCTAAATCATCTCCTACAATTCATATCCTTCATTTCGTTTCATACACACACCAGGCAAGTTCTAGACAATCCACAATAGCATAGAATACTCAAAACCTTACACTCATGGCACATGCCTAATTCAAGACACCTTCAACAGACTCTACTCAGCTAATCACAAGAATTCAGACATTAAGCTTCAATTATATTGAGTCAAATTTAAGAGCCTAAGTGTCTCAAACAAAGTTATAAACTGGCATGCTTCAACACTACACATACTTGCATCTTACAATCATGTACAACACATAACAAGAAAATCAAGCATCCATTAGCTATGGTTTCAAAACCCGATATCTATCGACTAATTTTCCTCAAGACGGTCGTCAACCATCCATCGTCGGAAACAGTCCCTAACTATGACTAAAACATTATGTACGTACAAATAAAAATATTATTCTTCGGTTCAAAGGCCCCCGTCGGAAAAAAGAACCGAAAAGAAAACCAACGGGTGATGAAGTCATGCTTAACTCACAAAGATTTTTCACATTTTTCAAATTTTTTCACACAAGCATTACATTCACCAACAATTTGTTAAGCACAAAAATTTTAAATTTCCTTTTAAATTTTGAAGAAATTTCCCTCAATTCTACACTTAAATCATGCTATGTCCTCATAGTATCCAATTAACATTTCAAGAGGGTAAGAATACTCCTGAGCCTTTTAGGCCTAGCTAAAAGCATGTTTTTCCCTACTTGCACACGTTGGTGGTCGACCCCACACCCTTTCTTCTTTCCTCTTCCATGCTTCTAGCTCTCTCCACCGAGGGTACTCAGACTTCCTCCACCTGTGCCTAACTTCTTCCACCAAACAAAAACAAAATGAAAATAACAAAATCCAAACAAAACTAAAAAATACAAATTGTACCTGAGGTACCCTTGGGTTGCCTCCCAAGCAGCGCTTATTTTACGTCGTGCATCACGTGGACTCGGCCGACATCTCATACCTGGGTTCTCTTTCGAGAACCATCTCCTTTTCTTTTGCTGTTTAGAGGATACAACCTCCACTCTGTTCCTCCCTTTCTCCAACTTCTTCTCAATTTGAAGCCCTTTATCGGAGTTGGGTTGAACACTTGATATTTCCTTTAGTCGTGCACCTGTGGAATTCTCCACCCCACACTCATCCTCTACCAACACAATTGGTCCTTGACAAAGGTTTCTGTAGTGAGCGGATGGGTTTATTTCTTGGTAGACGCGAAGATTTCTTCGTCCTCGACCTCGTTTTCAGGGTCCCTTCTTTCAACAATCACCGCCCCGTGGCCAAGAATGACGCCCCAAGATTAGGGGTGTTGATGGTCATCAATTCGAAATCTAAGCAATATTAAAATCAAGCAGTATAATAAATTTACCTACTTTGATGAGAAGGTCCTCTGCTCCATCCGGTGTCACTCGCGACTTGTCAGCCAGCTGCAACATCAACCATGTCAGTCTCGGTCTTCCCAACCCTAAGGTGTTGAACAGGGATAGGGGCATTAGATTAACCGTCTCTAAATCACACAAAGCTCGGATACCAGCGCTAACAATTTGTATGGGGGAGGGTAAACTCCTGGGGTCTTTGAGTTTCTTGGCATTTTGCTCAATACCCTGTGACTGCACTCCTCAGTCAGTGATACAAGCCCTTGGACGGCCCATCAATCTAACTTTGCCCGCCATCACGTCCTTCAAGTATTTAGCATACTAAGCATTCCCTGCAAGACATCAATAAGAGGCAATTTATGTGAAGTTCTTTGAAGCTCTCAAAGAACTTTTGAAACATTCCTCCTCCTGCTCTTTAAATCTCTGAGGGAAGGGTGGTGGTGGCTTTGTGTGCTGGCTGCAATGAAGGTTGCGCATTTTGCTGCTCAAAGACTGATTTGCTCCACCTGGTGGATGGTCTTGGTCTAACAAACCCTGGCTGCACCTCCTTTCTCAACTCTTAGGCACTGCATCAGCTAACTGCCTTCCGCTTCTAAGACTGATGGCATTGATCTGCCGGGGTTAGGATTCAGTTGCTTGGTAATCCCTTGCGGCCCTTCATGTTTTGAGTAGCCGCTACTTGACCCACTTGCTTGCTAAGATTGCGGGTGGCTACTTGCTGATTCATTAAGCCTGCTGCCATCCTCTCCTGATTTTCTGCTAACTGATTCTGGGTCTCCATAATTTTCTATAGCGTTTCCTCAATGCGGATGCTACTATGCCCATCAATCTGCCTATTGTGCTGATACTGATGTTGTTGAGTTTGCATAAAATTCTACTTCTGGTTTCCACCCCAAGAAGAATTCGGTGGCCCTGCCAATTTCTGTTGGAGTTGTTCCCAAAATTCTGATTCCTTTGCACATTCCCAACAAAATTGACTGATTCCGGATTGGCTCCACAAGATTCTGCTGGCCCATTATTACCATTGGCCAAATTTCACCAACTCCTGAGCTTGCCGAATCGCATTAATTTGGCCCCGGGTAAGTTGGTGCATACTCAACTTTATTGAACCGAGTCAACATTTGGATGTTGAACGAAGCTAACTGTGCTGCCAAAGCTTTCAAACCATCTGCTTCTGTCAACCCTGATCTTCTTCCTGCCCCTCTTGATGACTCACTGTGCCACTCTGGATTTCTGTGCAATTTATTCAACAAAGTGTATAACTCATCATACGTTTCTCTCCAAGGCTTGCCCACCTACGCGTAGTCTAGTAATATTTTATTGTGTGGGTCTAGACTTTCTACAAAGGTATGGGCCAGCACTTCATTTGATTGCTGGTGATGGGGACAATCTTTCAACAATGACTTGAATCTTTCCCAAGCCATATACAAGTTCTCATCAGGCTTCAAGGCTTGAAACCGAGTATCTCACTTCGCAACTTGCAGCCTTGCCCGAAGGAAAGAATCTGATAAGAAACTTCTTAGCCAAGTCATTCCATGAAGTAATGGAGTTCGGTGGCTCAGCCTTCAGCCACTTTTTCGCCTCTCCCAACAATGAAAATGGGAGAGGGTCAATCGGACATAATCTGTGGACACGCCGGTGGGGACAAACGTGTCGCTAATCTCAAGAAAGCCTGTGGCGTCAGCCGTGGGTCCCGCGCCGTCCCATGAATTGACCAATAGAATGTAACAGCTGCACTATATTCTGTCTAAGTTCAAAGTTCCCTCCAGGCTCCGGTTTATGGATACTAGAGGTCATATTCATCGCTAGTGGGATGGCCACTTCGCGAACCGGGCTTGCTGCCATTTCTTCCGATAACAGTTGTACTTGTCCCACGGTGGTTGTTGTTGTACTTTTCTTGAAGTCTCTCAGCTTTTTTGGTCTAGAGCTACTCTCCTTTTGCAAATGGATTTGACGTTCTGGTTCCAGCAACGGTTCCACAAGCTCTCTATTTCTAGCCAGCCCGGCAGGACAACCTGTCACCTGCAAATAGACAAACTAAGACCAAGTTTCTCAACACTTGAGGAAAATTTTTAAATCACACAAAAATAGATAAATTATCAAAATCTCAACAGTCCCCGGCAACGTTAAATTGACGACGCCCGCAGACGAGCGTGCGTCCGCAAGTGTACGGGTCATGCAAGTAATATAGTGGCTCTTTAAAGCAAGGTATCGAACCCACAGGACTAGACCCATTCCTCTAACTATCCATTTCTAGTGTGATCTTAAATACCTAAAGTATTGGTTATAGACATTTCGGCGAAGAATAATTAAGTCTAAGTTTGGGTCAATGAAATAGCTCCTGAAGTTACCTAGGAGCAAACATAGAGTTAAAACTAGATACAATCATGCACAATACGATTTGCAATGGAATAAGCATGGAACTATCAATTGTTATTTCACATAATTAGAATTACATGTTCATGGTATTTCGAGCCTCTTAACACGGCAATCTAGCCTCACCGCATCCTTGGGAGCGAGGAGTTTAATTTTCTAGTCGTGGCACCACTATGTTGTGGTTTACGGGGAAACGATTAGGACTTTCGTGCGTCTAACCATTTAACTTTAACTTAGCCTCACAACTACTTTGTTGAGTGGTGATGTGACATCCCAAGTTGGTCTTCACACCCCGTGTGTCAACCAAGCACGGTGTTAGGTATATTTCTATCCAAACATGGAACCTCTCCCGAGATTACTTCATGCTCCCACATTATCATGTCCTGACCTAGGTAATGCCTTCCCCGGGCTATTTCCCAAGCTAACAAATATGCTTTCATGGTGATCAATCATAAAAACAACTAACAAATCAGAATGCAAGACAAAAATAACAATCAATAACTTAATTCCAAAACCATATCATAAAATCACAATCATAATCCATGGCTTCAACCCTAGAGGAAGGGTTCTAGCCATTCATGTTCGTAAAACTACCTACACTACTATTAATTTACTCCTAAACTACATACATACATGAGATTGGTAGATGAGAAGGGAATTTGATAAACCCTAGATGAGTTCTCCCACTCTCCCTTCACTCCTATGCAGTTTTCCCGCACAAAATCGTGACCAAATGGAATTAGGAGCTAAGGGTCCTATTTATAGTAAATGGAAAACGTGCTAATTTGGCCTGTCATGGAACGACTCCGTATCATGGAGTGTATCGTGGAGCACTACCCGTGACACGGAGGCATCACGGAAGCTCACTGGAAATCAACCAAAATCAGCCTCAAGAGCACCCTCGCGTTGGCAACGTGGCACGCTGCTTGGGCAGCGTTGCGCCTCTGGTCGCGCAGCAACCCTGCCGTGGCACGTTGCCAACACGCAGTTGGGCTGTCTTGGGCAGCTTGCCTGCCATGGCACGTTGCCAACGCGCAGGTGGGCTGTTTTGGGCCTCCTCTTTGCCGACGTTTGCGTGTTTATTCCGTTTCCAAGCCTCTACTTCACCAACTCATGGATTAGCTCATCAAAAGTCATCAAAACCTACAAACAAAGGCTAATCATGTTGGTTAGCACATATCTTCACATTTATATAAAATCACATGAAAATGTATTGTATCTTAGACAACATTTACTCAATTTAAGTTATAAGCGTATCACGGCATGATATTTTTGCCCGATCAGATAGCGTGAGGTTTTGATAATTTCTGTTCGATTACACCGTCAAACGCCGTCCAAACTCGAATTAACCGTAGATACTGAGGTATTTAGCAGCAAGGAGCATTCCTACGGATTGAGTTTCAGAAATTCAGTCAAAATCGCGCGCTACCGAGCTAAGGTAAGTGGAATTGCTCCAAATTAGTGTCAGTATACTCCTAGCCTTAAAGTGAGTATTTCTTCTGGAATTTCGGGAATATTTGATGATTTTCAACAAGTCAAAGTTTGGGCTGTATATATATCAAAAGTGATGTTTTCTTCCAGAATTTTAGTGTATTTAGTTTTAATTGATGTATATGTGAATGCAGTTGGGAGAAATAGTCGGAGTACTGACCAAGCTTCGCCCGTTAGTTGGATAATTCGAAGCGAAGGTATGTAGCAGTTTCCTAGGCACGTTAGTAACTTTAGCCTAGTATAATAAAGTAAACTCTGTAATAGAATTCCCGAATCAATATTGAGTTTTGTGCTAATTCAAGAAACCTATCTTGCGTTGTTATATCATATTCAGTTCGCAAGGTTAGTGAACAATGCCAAATGGAGAGATATTATTTCAGACTCAGTATAGTCCAGTATGCGTTTAGCAAGCATGTTTTGTAATGTTATGATATATATATTCAGAATAAAATTTAATAAAGTAATATCGTATTAGACAAATAATATCCTAGATACAATAAGCGCCGTATAGTATCTCGGCTACAGTATAGCCATGGCAGCCAGATGGTATCTTGGCTATAGTATAGCCATACAGTCAGATAAGATCCTAGATTCAGTATAAAGCAGTATGAGAATCAGTATAACACAGAAAGAGTCTGTGAATGAGAAATCAGAATACGTATAGTATTTTCGCTTAAACATGTTTGCTATATGTGATTATTGATTGTTGAGACTTGTTTGTTTGTGCTTGTGAGGGCCCCTTTGAGCGTCCTCGCCGCCCATGGGTTGGTAGTAATCAATGACCCACTGAGCGGGTAGGTATACTTCACCTGGGAGTGGCCTGCCGTCCGCAGTAGGACGAAGATGGGATGAAGCTTTCCCCATATCAAAGTTGATCGCATAGCAGTATAAGGTTTACCCTGTGTGCTTGCGCCTAGGGAACAGACATAGATACAGACAGTTACAGTTACAGTTTACAGTACAGGAGTCCTCTGGGCTCAGACACAGTTATTTATATCAGAGGCCATAGGCCCGAGCTGAGACCTGTGGGGCCGGTAGAGGTGCTTGTAGTTAGTAAATGAGTGGAGGACTTATTTTTGGATGGTTTTGACCCGGTAGGGGTATATAGATTGTTTGATTGGTTGGCACCTTACAGCTTATGGGGCTGGTATTGGTTCTTGCTTGTTATATATATATATATATATATGTATTTATATGTTATATATGAGCTAATAGACAGCAGGTCGCCACGTCGGCAGGTACGTCCGCCTCATATCTGCAGTACAAAAAGTCTCGATTCACTCTTATAGCAGTTCTTACAGATCCAACATATTTCCTATTTTTCAAAGATTTTAGTTATGTTGTTTATTTTCAGATGTATTTAGTTTGCTTTGCATACTTGGTACCAGTGGTACTGACGCCTGCTAGCGCTGCATTACTTGCCGTTGTGTACTCATAGACGAGGAGCCGATCCCCTCGTGATTCCATTCATCTATTGAGTTATCGCTCCTGTCATCCGGAGCTAGACAGCTAGGAGGTCCATTTTCTTTCTATTGTTGTACAGTATGGGGTAGGTCGGGGCCCTGTCCCACCATTTTATCAGTATTCATAGAGGCTTGCAGATTGTGTATACATATATCTCCCCCGCGGTTAGTGGCAGCTACCGTGGGGCCGCATTTGCTAGTATTGTTGATTGTGTTGGTTGGGTGGGGCCATATTCTGATAGTAGTGGTGACCTTTCCGGTCACGTAGATGTACAATATCCATTCTGTTGAATTTACAGGTAACTAGACAACATGGTGGCCTTATCACCGTATATGTTTTCCTATAAGAATAGACTCGGTTAGCCGTATCATACGCGTAACACCGCTATAGCCTGCGCGCCGCAGGCTGTATTGACAGCCGTTATATAGCCCATCGATTCCAGGAATCTGAGATAGAGCCAGCCAGGCACCAGGTGTGCTTAGGCTCAGTTTAGCAGTCCAGTCCTAATAGGGCACCAGGTGCCAGTCATACCTCCAAGGCGGGGCGTGACAAACTTGGTATCAGAAGTGTGTCATATCTCAGTGGAGTCCGCAAGCCATGCTAAGTAGAGTCTTGCCTATGGATGTGTTGTACCACATACTATAGGCAGGAGTTGCAAGGCATGATAGGATGGTTACTCTTTCTTCTCATTCAGTCGTGCTATAGAGCCAGTACAGATATGGTTGAGTCCCTAAAACTTACCATATCTTTTAGAATACAGATACAAGTCAAACCAGCGATATCCTATTCCAGGCAGACGATCAAATATAGCATAAGGAGAGGGCACCAGCCAGTTACAAGGTAATTACAATAGCAGGAGGAGGTATTAGGGACCTCCCAATGTGTGATATCTTTACGCACTATTCCTGCATATTTCTATAACTTTAGAGCCTGATGTTAGAAGCATAACGTACATATGAGTTGATTTATTTGTTAGATATATAAGATCTGACTAAGATAATAGACAATACCAGATTAATGATAAGCGTGAGAAAGAGAGGGAAATGCAGGATTCTCACCTCTATCTTTTCGATGTGGTACGGTTCCATGTTTCCGTTTGCAGGTGTGGTAAGAAAAGGCTATTCCTACATTTTAGTTTTGATTCCAGTATATCAAAGGGCATGTAAGGATTGAGGAGATGTTGCCCCAAGTAAGCAGTAAGTGAAGATGGATTGGTTGATTCCAGGTGTTAGAAAGAGAAGGAGCCCTAGGATTATGAAAGTTGTGCAAGACTCGCGGTAATAAGTCAAGAGCAAGTAAGACTATTAGCTTACTTAAAGTGGGCGTGGAGATCCGTCAGTGATGGACTTCTAGTAATAGTCAGTTCGTGTCAGAAAAGGCCAAGTCCGCCATAACACGCTAATAAGAGCAAGATATACCTGCAAGATAATAGTTGGTGATTTCAGCTGTGATACCGAAAAGATAGAAGGTCATGTGAATCGAGGGCCCAACTGTAAGCCAGAAGAAGTATAAGCTGGGATTTGACCAGTAACCTTATTAACAATGTAAGGCAGGTACCTTGAACCCCAGAGATCAGCTTAAGCAAGATAAGGGGAAGAAGCAGGACTACCAGATTTTGAGGGGAAATTATTAGAATCACCCCTTAATGATAGAATATCCTCGTATTAAGGACTAAGCCTGACTAACAATTAAGAGACAAGAGATTGCGGTTTAGAATGTTGCGGTACGTCTGCCTACGAAGAAGGTTAAGAAACTGCCCATACAGAGACTCTAATCTAGTGCGCCTGGAGATAAGGCTCCAGCAGACAGTCGTGTTTCAATATAATGTCAAGTAAGGCCACAAGATTCGAAGGTTGACCCCACATTGTAAGAGTGGTGAAATTTCAATAGCAGACCATAATTAAGCGCATATGTTGTTGCTTCCATAATGGGATGAAAATCCAATGAAATGATAAGAGAGGACAGGAGATAATACACCGTAGAAGCGGTATATCATGTGCAAGATGAAATTCAAAAGAAGCATGTCGAGATTACGTATCACTTCGAATTTAGTATGTATTATATATATTTATTGATATATATATGTACAGATAACAGATTTGTTGTGAGCAGCTACCAATAGGGGTTACAATCACAATAAATTCTAAGTTAGTTGCTAGGAAGTAAACAGAGCGACGCAGGACCCCTCGCAAAAAAGAAGAAAGGGGAAGGTTAAGTGTGATTCACGTATGAGGCCACAGGAACTCTCTCAGCTTAAGTAGTTTATTGAGTTAGCAGACATATATGCTTGTTGCCAGATCTAGGCTTCGGAAGCTCACAGGAGTTAGTAGCCTGGGTCAGGTGGTTGATGATAAAGGCACGCTTAGACGGTCTAACGTACTCACCGGCGCCTCGTATTAGTTGTGAAGCATCCCTAAAGATCAGTAACATTATCACATGTGCCAGAACCGTAATTAGAGACCGAATAGGCATACTTTAGAGGTTAGCAATACCAGAAATTTTCCAGTATGTTAAGTGGCCGTACATCATTTTACCAGCTTTGTAGGTGAGAGTCGGCCTTAGTCAACCTAGCAGTTATTATGTGGAACACTGCAAGTCAGCCAACCGCCCTAGTCGACAAGCTCGTGGGCACCCCAAGAAAGGGTCCACATCAGTAGTCGTGCGACAGGCTAGTACTTCAGCTGGTTCTCGTAAGATATTCAGATACAGAGCCCTAGCAGAAGGCCAGTCTTTACGGAATAGCTCATAAGACCGAGAATTTCCTAGAACAGCAAGTAGAACCCAAGTGGATACGAACAGGCATAAGAAATTGGTAGTATTCTGCATGAAAAGCGTTGTTTACTAAGACAAGGAGATTGGTAGATTCCCTGTGAAGATCCATAGATTGATCGCCTGAGAGTAAGTCCGATTAAGCCTAACTTCTACAGCTTGTTTAAGTAGAATAACAAAGAACTTAGCTGTCCACAACTCCGCAGTTATGCACATGAGCTACGTATGCTCGAGTAGGACATTTAGAGCATTGTTAGACTACTTCAGCATTTGGGTCATTCAACCCAGCTATTCAGTTATTCAAGGTTATTCAGCCGTATTTATTAGAGATCATGATCACATCGTGATCCCGATCAGATATGGGAACATGGTGTGCAGACGGCCAATCAGGTTATCCTAACAACAAATAGCCTTAGCATGCGGTCAGAAGGCCGATAAGCTCTAGCTATACCGGTAGATAATCTGTCGGTTTCTCCGGCATATTAAGCCAGTATGACCGTCAATTATATGTCAAGTTCTCTAAATGTGAATATTCTTTATCAATCCAGAAGAGCCAATGTAGTAACAAACGCCCTTAATATAAATCTATGGGGAGTTTGGCATACTTGTAGCCACTGAGAATTGGCTTGGGAAATACACCAATTAGCAAGTTTAGCCATTCGTAGAAGAAACAAAGGACAACAGAGTGGTAATTCAACACCGTTGTGTCAAGCTGCGTTAGTTGTGGAGGTAAAGGAACGACAGATCAGCGAAGATCCTGACCTGGTCCAGCTTAAGGACATAATTCAAGACGGGAAAGCGCTGCATTTCTTTTCGATAACTGAGGATGAAGTGCTGCGATGTAAGGGCCGCCTCTGTGTTCCAGATGCCTGGGGGCTCGCCAAAGAGATTACGAATGAGGTACATTATGCCTCGCTATTCTCTCCACCAGTGCTGATGAAAATGTACTCATGATATCAAGGAAATCTACCGGTGGCCAAGTATGAAAAGAGAAATACCCGAATTTGTAGCCCAATGTCCTAACTGCCAACAGGTAAAGCGGAACAATTAAAACCAGGCGGGTTAATCAGACATAGTCAGGCTCTCTCGAAGTGGGAAGCAGTGAATATGGACTTTGTAGCAGGATTACCCGTAAATGTATGAAATGATTCCATTTGGGTAATAGCTGATGATCGACAAATCAACCCATTTCGCCAGTGAAAGTTGCTACTTTTTCTCCAGCTGGCATGCCGAACTGTATATAAGAGAAATAGTTATATTATGGTGTTCCAGTTTCTATTATCTCTAACAGAGGGAGCACAATTTACAGCTAGATTTTGGGCAGTCATTTTAGAGAGGTCTCGGAATGCAGATAATTTGAGCACAAATATTCCACCTCGGGAATGTATGGACAGTCAACACATTATTCGCACTGAGGACATGCTGTGGGTGTGTGTGCTAGATTTTGAGGTAGCTGACGAGCATTTGCTGTTAATTGAGTTTGCTTATAATAATAGCTATCACTCAGCTATCCAGATGGCGCCCTTTTATAATTGTAAGGGGGCGAAGATGCAGCACGCCAATTGGTCAAGCTCATGGGAGACAGTGTTGATTGGGCCAGACATTATTCAACAGTCAGAGGAAAATGGAAGCTTATTAGAGAATGCCTACTGACTGCACAGGGCTGCCAGAAATCATATGCTGATGTGCAGCGCAGAGACCTAGAATTTGAGGTGAACGACTGGGTATTTTTTGAAAGTATCTCCGGCGAAAGGGGTGATGATTCAGTAAAAAGGGTAAGCTTCAGCCTCGAGATTTGTTGGGCCTTATCAAATTCGTCAAGAATAGGCCAAGTGGCATATGAGTTGAACTTGCTCAATAGGAATCCGTTCATCCGGTCTTTCACGATCTATGCCGAGGAAATGCATAGGAGACCCATCCAGCAATCCCAGTCCAGATATCCAAGTTACGGGAAGAGCTGGCCTATGAAGAGGTTCCAGCTATCTTAGACAACAGATTCGTAGATTGAGAACCAAAGATATTGCGTCTGTCAAAGTACTGTGGCGAACAGGAACTCGAGAGGAGGAGTTGACTTGGGAGGCAGAGAAGATATGAAAATCGTATACCTCACTTATTTCAAGCCTAGTCGTGCAACAGTTTGCTAGTATTGTTATTTTATGCAGTGCCTATAGTATATGTATAAATGAGATAATCGATTCCAATCTTTCATGTGATGAATATTATAATATTGTGTGGAGTACCAGATTGGATTTTCTCGCATTTCAGGTTTTTGGGATAGTCCATATTATAGGGAACTTAAAATTTTTTTAGAAACAAGTTGAGTAAATTGGGAAGTCCTATAGATAGAAGTTTACATTTGAGGACGAATGTTCTTAAGGGGGAGCATGCTGGCACCCCGTAAATTCTTGATACATGGTTGGCCTATTCGCATGTTGGTTAAGAGTTTTAGGAATGTCATACATGCTAGAAAAGGCCCGGGAAAGATCAGACAAGTGCTGGAAGTCGGTGCTGCCGCAAGGCCAAATGCCACTTATAAATCACATCTCCAGAATGCGACTTATAAATCGCATCTCCCTGGAATGCGACTTATAAGTCCCACTTATATAAACCTCCAACTTCGATTTATTTCATTAACTTCATATAATTTCAAGAAAAGTAGCCAGAAACAGAGGAGAGAGTGAGGTTTTGATAATTTCCGTTCGATTACGTAGTCAAACGCGGTCCAAACTCGAATTAACCTCAAATCCCGAGGTATTTAGCAGCAAGGAGCGTTCCTATGGATTTAGTTTCACAAAATTCGGCTGGAAAATCGGTGCACTACCGAGCTAAGGTAAGTGGAATTGCTCCAAATTAGTGTCAATGTACTTCTAGCCTTAAAGTGAGTATTTCTCCTTTCGACTTTCGAAATAGCAAGTTTTCGACCGCTTTTCAACAAGTCAAAGTTTGGGCTGTATATATATCAAAAGTGATGTTTTCTTCCAGAATTTTAGTGTATTTAGTTTTAATTGATGTATATTTGAATGTAGTTGGGAGAAATAGCTGGAGTACTGACCGAAGCCAGCCTCGTTAGTCGGATAACCCGAGGTCAAGGTATGTAAAGTAGTTTTTCGGCAAGTTAGTAACTTAGCCTAGTATAATATATAAACTCCGTACAGAATTTCCGGAGTCGAATATTGAGTTTTGTGCGAATTCAGTAAAGCCTGTCTTGCGTTGTTATATCATATTCAGTTCGAAGGTTAGTGGAACAAAGGCCAAATGGTGAGATATTATTTCAGACTAAAGAGATAGTCCAGAGATGCGTTTAGCAAGCATGTTTTGTAATATTATGATATATATTCAAAATAAAAGCTAGTAAAGTAATATCAGACGGACAAATAATATCCTAGATACAGTACAGTCAGATAGTATCTCGGCCAACGTATAGCCATACGATGGTATCTCGGCTATAGTATAGCTAAGGCGCCGATGGTATCTCGCTACGTATAGCCATATAGCTGATAAGATCCCAAAGTCAGTATAAAGCAGTATGAGAATCAGTATAACATAGAAAGAGTTCAGAATATGATAGTATTTTCAGTTTAAACTTGCTAGCTATAGGATTATTGATTGTTGAGACTTGTTTGTGTTGTGAGGGAACCCTTGAGCGTCCTCGCCGCCCATGGGTTGGTAATCGTGTCGACCCACCGAGCGGGTGGGTATACGTCACTCCAAGGAGGGCATGCCGTCCGCAGTAGACGAAGATGGGATGAAGCTTTCCCCATATCAGGCTGATCAGCATAGCAGTACAGTTTACTCCTATTGTGCGCTTGCGCCTGTGTGGAATGACATGATACATAAAGTTACAAAGGCGCATGTGATAGGAGTCCTCCCCGGCTCAGACGCTTATTTATATCGAGGCCATAGCCTGAGCTGGAGACCCAGGGGGCCGGTAGAGGTGCTCGTAGTTAGTAAATGAGTGGAGTGACTTATTTTTGGATGGTTTTGACCCGGGTAGGGGTATTAGATTGTTTGATTGGTTGGCACCTTATGGCTTATGGGGGCTGGTATTGGTTCTTGTTATATATATATATATATATATATATATATATATATATATATATGTATTTATATGTTATATAATAGATAATAGACAGCAGGCCGCCACGTCGACAGGTACGCTCCTGCCTCATTACAGTACAAAAAGTCTGATTCAGCTTATAGCAGCTTCTTACGCATCCATATTTCCTATTTTTCATAGCGCTTTTAGTTATGTTGTTTATTTTCGATGTATTCAAAGCTTTGTTTTGCATACTCGGTACCAGTGGTACTAACGCCCGTTGGGGCGCTGCATTACTTGCCTGCAGGTACTTATAGACGAGGAGCCGATCCTCATGATTCCATTCAGCTTATTGAGTCACGCCTCCCCGTCACTGGAGCTAGACAAAATAGAGGTCCATTTTCTTCTATTGTTGTGTACAAGATGGGTAGGTCGGGCCCCATTCCGGCTCATTTTATAAGTATTCATAGAGGCTTGCAGATTGTGTATACATATATCTCTGCGGTTAGTGGTGCCAGTCGTGTGGGGCCGTGCATTTGTTTAGTATTGTTGATTGTGTTGGCCGTGTGGGGCCGTATTCTAATAGTAGTGATGACCTTTCCAGTCACGTAGATGTACAATATCCATTCTATTGAGTTACAGGTAACTAGACAGCATGGTGGCCTTATCGGTCCGCATAGGTTTTCCCCATAAGAATAGGATTTTGGTTAGTTGATGATACAGAACAGGTGGCTATAGGCCCACTGGCCGCAGGCTGTATTTACAAATGTTACATAGCCCGTCGATTCCAGGAATCTAAGATAGAGCCGGACAGGCACCAGATGTGCTTGGCCGCCAGTTTAGCAGTCCAGGTCCTAATAGGGCACCACAGGTGCCAGTCATACCCCCAAGGCTGGCGTGACAACTATCACTTCACTGTTTCATAGAAGTAATTGTGAAGCTAAGTCAGGTTAAGTAATTAGAGGTACAAAAGTCCATAATCAAGGGCATAAAACCTGTAAACCACATCCACGTAGTTAAATTTCTTACGAATTAGGGATGTCATATCCCCGGTCAACGATGTAGGTGTGAGACTAGTTTGTCAGGTTTAGAGGCTCGAGAGACCATGAACACTGCATTTTAACTCTGTAAGCAATAACTGAAGTTTTCATACTTGAACCATTGTGAATTGTAGCATTGCATGATTATCAGGCCTTAACTCTAGTTGCTTTTTGTAATATTGTTTCCTGATTATCTTGTGATCACCCTAGATTTAATTACAATAATCTAAAATATCTTAAATCAACACTTAGAAGGTTAACTTAATACTTGAACTTGAATATTCGCTTAATTTGTCCAGTCCCTGTGGGTTCGACATCCGGCTCTTAAGCGGGCTCTATTACTTGTATGACCGCGTGCGTTGGGGTGCAATCATATGCCTTGAAGTTCACCCAATCACAAAGCATGCTCCAAAGAATGGTTGCCGAGCTGTGGGATTGCATGCTTATATTTTTGAATGGGATCTCAGACTTGGTAGTCAAGGAGCAGGACTGCTATACATATTAATGAGATGGACATCTCCAGGATTATTGTCCATGCACAAAAAATAGAGGTAGAAAAGCTAAAGGAGATAAAGGGAAAGCAAACAAGATGGACAAGTCATTTTGAGCATTCCAATAGAGATCGGGTGGTAGTCACCCACAATAGCAAAGAGACCTCCAGAACCCTCGTCAGCCAGTGCTCCTTATTTTAGGCCCCGTAAAGATCGGAGGGGTAGAGCATCAGGCTCCCAGTCACAAAGCCATGTCTCCAAAGAGCCACGCTTTTTTTCTGTGTCCTAAGTGTGTGGTAAGAACCATTCGGGTGAGTGCAATCTAGTAAAAGAGAGTTGTTTTGGTTGTGGCCAGATAGGTCACAGGTTGAGGGATTGCCCATCAGCAGGATGAGCGAAGGCTTGGTCCACTACATCACCAGCCTTCGCCAGTCAAGCCACCAATAGGGTATTACCTGCACAGTGGCGCTCGCTGATAGAACCACTTTTATGCCCTATCCTCTCGTTAGGACTAGGATAACTCACCTGGACGTAGTCAATGTATTTTACGTCTAGATGTGTATGCTTTACTAGATCCAAGAGCTACACTTTCTATCTTGACTCCTTACATTGATGTCCAACTTGATATTAGTCCAAAATTCTCTCGAGCCATTTTCAATCTTTACTCGGTTGGTGAGCGGCTAGAACTAGTCAAATATAAAAAATTGTCCAACCACAGTGTTACAAAGAGTCACCTTAGTGGATCTAGTAGAGTTAGATATAATAATTTTGACTCCCATTCTTAGGATGGACTAGTTAAATTCTTTCTATGCCTCTACTGACTATAGGATCGTGGTCGTTAATTCCAGCTTTCCCAACGAACTAGTCCTAGAGTGGAAGGGTAGTACTTCAATGCCTAAGAGTCGGTTTGTCTCATACCTTAAGCCTAGGAAAATGATCTTAAAGGGATACATCTATCACTTAGTTTGGGTTAAGGATTCTAGTTCTGAAAATCCGACACTTCAATCAGCCTAGTTGTAAATGAGCTCCCGATGGGTTTTCGGAAGATCTTCCCGGAGTCCTCTCCAGAGGGAAATAGACTTTCGCATGGACATTCTCCTAAATACCTAGCCTATCTCAATTACTTTTTACAGGATGGCTCCAGTTAAGCTCAAGGAGTTAAAGAAACAACTGAATGACCTTCTAGATAAGGGCTTTATCAGACCCAAAGATCTTCCTTGGGGTGCCCCATTCATATTCGCGCGAAAGAAAGATGGTACACTCAGAATGTGCATTGAGTACCATCAGCTGAGCAAGGTCACAATCAAGAATAGATATCCTCTACCCAAAATTAATGACTTTTTCGACCAACTCTAGGGAGCTAGTTGTTTTTTCCAAGGTAGATCTCAAATAAAGATACCACCAGCTCAGGGTCAGAGAATGACATTTCAAAACAACCTTCAAAACTTGGTATGGTCACTACAAATTTGTAGTTATATCTTTTGGACTAACCAATGCTCCTGCAACTTTTATGGATCTGATGAGCAGGGTATTCAAGTAGTACCTGGACATGTTCGTCGTTGTCTTTATGTATGATTTTCTCGGTTTACTCCAAAATAGAGTAGGCATGCAAACCATCTGAGAATAGTTTTACAAACTCTCAGGGATCGCCAATTGTTCGCTAAATTTAGTAAGTGTAAATTTAGCAAAATCAGTTGCATTTCGCAGCCGCGTGGTCTCCAGTGAGGGTATTCGTGGATCCTCAACAAATTAGCGGTAGTCAAGGACTGGCTACATACCTCTCCGTCAAGAGTTTCTTGTCCTAGCCGGTTATTAAAGACAGCTCGTAGAAGGATGATAACACTCAAATACACTCCTCATTTTATAGAAAGTGCAAGTAATCACTGTATTAAAACAAATATTCTCGATACATGTCGGGGTTGAATCCTAAACACTAGTGATTGAGTTGTACAAACTGCTGTTTTGGAAAATTTGAATTAACTTCGCACCAATTAAGAAAAACAAAATGGTAAATTTTGGGGGGAAAATAGTTAACAATATTGTGGGATTCTAAACCAGATTTCCAAATTAGCTAAATAACCAAGATTGATAGACAATAATGAGAGAAGACTAGAGGTGTGGTGTGGATGGGGTGTTAATCAACTAAGGATATGCTATCTCATCAAATCATTGCGAATAAGTGTAAATAACTTTGGACGAGATGACACCCTATGCTTTTTCACTCACGGATGCCTTTTTCTCGAGTCCTTTCGAACCCCAAGACACAATTCAATTAGCCCAATAGAGTTTGGGTTAATAGTTGAACTATTTAACCATCAACTACTTTTCAAATGGGATTGTGAATATGGGTTTTGGATATTTCTAGCCTAACCTACACATTCACATCCATTTCACCACATTAAATTCCTCCCAATACTTGAATTCTTCTTTCAACCTAAAAATCAAGTAAGAAACGTAACCCACATTTGCAACTATGGATCATCAATTATAAATTGGAGATAATCCTACATATTTACACAAATTAAGCAATATTAGAATCTAGCAATACCCAACCTAATTAAGCACCCATCATCACACACCTCGAGTTGATGTTTTAGCTGCTCATGATAAGGAAGCCAAAGAGTATATTCATCAATAAACTCAATGATTTCATTAGTAAGAGAAATAAAAATCAAACTCAAAATATGTTTGCAATAATGGTTATACATTGCTAAGGAAGAATGTGAAAATAAGAAACACAATATTCAACAATCTCCTTCAATGGGGTTCTTCTCTTTCTTAAGCAAAAATGAATGGTCTAAAAGCTAAAAAGTATAAAAGTTTTTTAAGGTAGTAATTTTTTCTAGGATATATACAAAAATAGGAAACCAATCTCCTCTTTTTCCAGTGCTAGACTTAATTTCCCTGTTCAGGTGTTTTGTCACTTGTGGGGAGCCGGCGTTTTGGTCGGTTGCATTCTGCAAACCCTCGTCCGTCATTTTCTGCACTTCTAGTGATTTTCAAGGACCATTCGGCGAAACTTTCAGCGGTTCGGCAGCCTTCATCCACGATCATCTGATTCCCTTGTTCTCGTCCAGAAAGTGCAAGCACCTGTAGGCGATTTTGACTAGCGTTTCATCTGTGTCCTCCGATGGAGCACCGATTTTCACCTGATTTCATTCTTTTACCCACTTTGCTCTTCTTAAACTCTCGATACCTGTACATAAAAGGGAAAAAAAGGGCATAAAATTCATCTAAATGACGTAAAATTAAGCTAAAAGTTATACCAGGATCCAATGAGAGTTGGTAAATTACTAAATCATCAAAACCCCCAAACTTGAACAATTTCTTGTCCTCAAGTAATGCAATTCCTATTAGTTAAGAAAATGCCACTCCACGAGAGTTTAAACATCAATGACCACTTACTCCATGACAACCCAAAAAAAATTCTCACCAACTCACCGAAAAGAGAAGCGAATTTCAAAGAAATCAAAGAAAAATATATGGAAACATTTCAAGAGGCCACCACAATTCAAGGGCATGATTCACAAATGCTTTCATTTTGCAAAACAAGGGCATGACTTATCCAAAGAAATACATATAGCATCTCAATTTATAATCACTGCACATTCAAAGCTTGCCTTAGAACTTGCACTACTCATGCCTACAATCACGCCTTACCTTAATGCAAGTGTGTCCTCAAAAGGAATGATGCTACTCACCGAAGAGAGAATCCATCTCTTCTATCATGAATTAATGCACACACAAGGGATTTTAGAGAAATATGATCCCACTCACTCTCCCAAAAGAAATCTTCATGCACACAACTCGAACCATAGGCTTCGCCCTTCATGTAATTTTCCACTAATGTAGAGCAACTACCCTCAAAATCAATTAGGACTTGCCGGTCATGATGAAGGCTAGGATAATGGTAAAACAATTATTTGGCTCTAGTGACTAGATTCCTCCTAATGCCTTTATGTGAACACTTCAACCCTTCCCATCTAACTTTTTATATCACTCCATCTTATTCCTTTGTTTGTAACCATTTTTCTCTTTTATTGTTCAAAGATCTTCCTTGTAGCTCCTTTGGCTATCACATTAAGCCCTGTCTAATCAAGAGGTAACACCATTCCACTTCTCTTTATCTTTGGTACATTAAGGTTCCTTATCTCATCATTTCATTATTTTTCTCACAATTTGGTGCTACCTCAAATTTATGTTTCTTATATATCCCCCTTTCTTGAAAACCCCCAAACGTAGGCTCTTTGCCTCTTACTCATAAATTTTCTTATATTTCCTAGTACTTTTGAGTCTATTACCCTCTTTCTTTTCTCATTATCTCACCAATAGTACTAGGGGAATGGTGCTAAGAATGTGGAATCAAAAGGGACATCGGCTTGTAATGCAGTTTCCAAAAAATAAATAGTTCAAAACGCTCAACATTATCTAGCAACGGAAGACATTTTTAGAGGCCATTTTAGGAAGAGTGACTGGTCAAATGAAAGCCTAAAATCATATTCTAAGTGCGCCTACATCCAGGATTTCTCCTTGAGTCACACTTAGGCAAGTTGTAGCCAAGAAGCTATGCATCAGATTCAGAAAGATCCTTACCACACAAGGCATCACACCAAAGGATTCCACAAAAGTCATTATCATCACAAGACATTGATTCAAGACATTAGAGCATGCGAATTCATTAGCCAAACAGGGAATCTACAATGTATGACAAAAGAGTGCTACATTTCTCTTTTCAAATGCCCATTTTTTAATTATTTCTATTTTAAGCCACATTTCAAACTTTTGGTGGTACCTCTCGAAATAGCTCCACATAAGACTCAAGAAAGACATGGCATTTTCCCTTAAGAGAGTCGCCTCCCAATCTTTCATCAGGAAGTGTCAACCCGATTCGACAACAAAGGAAAAGAAAAAGAATAATTCTCTTGGGAAAGAACTGTATGAAGAAAACACTTGGAGTTTGATTACTATTCTACTATTTACACAATGTGCGAACAAAATATTTTTGGTCACAAGACAACAATTGACAATTCAAAGCAAGGAACCTTTTCAAACTAACACACTAACATCATTAATTTCTTTCATTCAAAATTTTTCAACACAATCAACCCAGCAAGAGCAATCATCAATAATTCTAAAAAACTTTGAGCCCGACAAAGACTCACCACTCTTCATCAGATAAAAAGATCAAAAGCCCGATAAGGGATACATCAAAACATCAACAAAATAAGATGCCAAATAAAATAGTCATCCCACCCCTAACTTAAAGGTTACACTGTCCCCAATGTAGGCATGCAAAATAAATGGGGCGAGAGACTACCTCGAGTGGGTCACTTCATCATTTGCACCTCGCTCCGCCTCACCATCAATGCCCGCATCACCTAGGATCACCTTCAGTGTCATCTCCCAAGCCCTCAAACAAATCATCTAAAGGGCCTCGAACTATAGAAGAGGCATCCATTATAGCGTCAAGAGCAATACAAATCAAGAACCTCCATGAGTGTCCGACTTTTCCACTCCATTACTTTAGTTCAGAGAGATGTGACAACCCCTCCACAGAATCTACCCTTTTGCACAATGTAAGACTCTCATACACAGATTTCTCCTTTTTAACCATTCGGGCGATGAGGGAATGGAGGCTCTAGCTAACTTTTGAAGCTTACTCCTCATGAGAGTTGGTCATTTGCACCCAGCTTGTGGAGGACCACTTCTGATTGGGAAGATGTTAGAGGGGGTGATGCTCCCGGCATAGGTATGTCGCTAGAGGTATGGGCCTAAAGCTTCTGGGTGAGGCATATTCAAATTCGAGGCTTGTGGAGATCAAGCCAGAATCAAGAGACAGAGAAGCCCGGTAAATTAAAAGCCTACATCTACTTTTGCTTGACCTTGGGTGCCTCAGCATCCTTTTTTCGATCTAATGTATTTACGGCCAAGTAAGAATAGGAGAGTCTCATTCCGGGAACAATGGCATTCTAGCTTGCAAGCACAGAGATAAATGAGCACGACATGGAATGGAGGTGCTGCCCTATCTTGCTTTTCTCTTCATTTATAGAGCCACAATCTCTCCAAAGCTTATGGGACCCCTATCATGATGCAAGCTATAAGGATAGCCGCCCAAGCCGAATTGCCAATTTTGGAGGGTAAGGAGCGAAGCCACAGATGAAATCTAGCCACAACTTGGCTTCAAATTTTAGATCATGGTGAGAAATTTTCGCCCATAATGAAAGGTGTGTCTGCAACAATGATAGGAGCTATCCAATTGAATTGCTTCTCTTTGTCGCATCTGTGTGCCATGTATTTGAGCGTTGTCAATATCGTCCTCCCAAAACAGATAGTTGATGGCTGCTGGAGGAAGTGTCAACTTCCACCCATCGCACCATGAGAGTGAAGGTAGGTAGGGGAATTCACTGACTTTTCCTCTGTGGTTCATGCTCTCCTTCTAGCTTAGTAGGAAGTGTAGAACTCGCACCAAGCTTGGATAGTAATCTAGAGAGAATTGGCAAAGTGTGCCATTGTCTCCGTCTACGAACTGAGTTGTGATGCGGGCAAGCAGCTAAGGTCACCGTGTAGGCCCACCAAATGTAAACCTCCTTTCAATAGTGATTGATCGACCCTTGCGATGGCGTAGTGCCCCTTCATGTCGGGCGCGCAAAAACTCTCATGGCCTCCCGAGAGTTGCGGGCATTGCGTGGGGCCTTGCCTTTCCTTTTCCCTTTGCTGATGAGGAGGCTGGGGCTTTTCCCTTACCGAGGTTTCTGAATGAAGTCATTTTCTGCAAAACACAATGTTAGCATCCACAATGTATCTTTTAAATATTTTTCAATGATAAAAGGAAAACGAACAACTACTCTAAAATTTAAATGAGAAACAAGAGGAAGAATTAGCACCAATGAACTGGCAACACCGGCGAACCTCAAGATGTTATCCGCTAACCACCAAGGAATCACCGGTGATAAGAAGAGAACTAGGTAGAAATATTCCACCAAGAATAGATCTGAATTGCTGGTCTCGATCCGTGAACTGCCGATGTAACGCGTGGCTGTGGGGCAGGGCCTAGATACAATATTAGCCCGAATAAGCATTTCATCAGCGTTTTACCGAACCTGACCTATGAATAACTGATGGTCGTCATCCCCAATTTTTCACCATGAACTCCAATATCAAAATTCTCAAACACTCACTCACATCATATAATAGCATTACCTACACATATGGAAAGGGCCAAACTGATGATTTACCCTTAATAATGCGTCACCTGATCTATCATAGGGCAAATGGGTCTTTTAATCCCTTAGGGTTACTAAACTTCACCCTACTTAACTACACAAGAACATCCATTTCCAAACCCATTTAAGCATCAAGTCTCTATCACCCCACTAATTTCACATAGTAGCAACTGACTTCATTTAACAAGAATGGTATCAATCATAAAAATATTGGGGAGAAGGGCAGTAAAAGAAGGGGATGAATGTCAAAACATCTAATGCAACAATATTACTATTGGATGTTAAAATAAGGAAGTTAAGAGTACATGATCAAGCGAAAGAGTGTAGAGAATAGCTGTGGAAGTGGAGGGTGCTCAACAAATATGAAATTTCGGGACTTTGCTAGAGAGTGAGAGTATGAGTGCAGTAAGAGTTAGGTAGAAGGGTTGGGGGATTTTATAGGTAAGAAGGTGTAATTATGGTTGGTTTAGGAGGAGCTGGATGGTTAGTGGTGCTTTTTAATGGTAGGAAGTGGAAGAGAGGGAGTTTTTGGAATATGGAAAGGTGGATATTGGGAAAATAACAAGGAGTGTGGGGAAGTGTTAAAAGGTGGAAAAGGGGAAGTTTAGGAGAATAAAAAGGGAATTTTAGAGTTAGTATTATGGCGGTTGCAAAATATTCTGGGCAGGTCCATGATCTGGTCAAGATTTTAAACAGATCACTTACCTTCACCAGCGTTACACCGGGCGGTCGCCGATTGGAACTGATAGTTTGTCGCCTTACCATCAAAGGCTTGATTTTATGCCTAGTTCAATGTCTTGTATGGGCAGTTCGCGGTTTGGGTTCTATATTCTGCCGGTGGTTATCCATTGTTGCATTCACTGCTTGTTCTGCCTGCACTGGCATTCAAGCGGCGGTTCGCGGCTATTTATCGGGTGTTATTCTAGTGCCTACCGATCTGACCATTTGTTATCAAGTTTATCTTTTCATGATCAAAGGTGCGCGGTTCACGTAACTTGATCTCGCGATTCAGTCTTAATGTAGTGCCTACCTTGTTTTACGCTATTCTCCTTACTTCTCACCTACTTAATCCTACAAAATTAAAACAACAATGACATTAAGAACATTCAAAAGAAGACAATTTAGGTTGCCTCCTATGAAGTGCCTTAGTTAACATCGTGACACGACATATTTTTCATTTAACATTCATTATTTAAAGGATCCTCCTCCAACTCATCTTCCCCATGCATCACTCCAACCACTTTACATTCATCGAGAGGTTTAGCAGATTGGTACACCTTGAAGGAAACCTCTTCACCTCCAACCTGAACTTGAGCTCACCTAGCTCTACATCTAAAATCTCTACGCATGGTGAGCAATGGTATCCCCAAAATGATTGGAACTTCTACATCCACCTCACAATCAAGGACTACAAATTTAGCTAGTAGAATAAGCTTATCTACCCTTAATACTTCCTCTAAAACACCCACAGGTTTCTTGATAGAGCGATCAACCATTAACAATCTCATTGACGTAGTTTCAGCCCCAAGCCCTAATTTCTTGAAGATTATTATAGGCATCAGATTTATACTTGCCCCAAGATCATAGAGGGCTTTCTTGAACACACACAACCCAATAGTCTACCGGAGTGTAAAGGCTCCCAGATCTTCTCATTTTGGAGCGAGGTTGCTCATCATCATAACACTACAGTGATGTGTTGTCTCACCAATTCCCAAATCTATAACCTTCTTCTTCTTCAGCAGTTTTTCTCATGAACTTTGCATATCCGGGCATTTTAAGTAGAGCATCCACCAATGGTATATTTATCGACAATTTGTTGAACATGTTGATAAACTTACTAAACTCATCATCCTTGTTTTTCTTGGCTAATCGTTGTGGATAAGGAGGTGGAACTCTTGGTTCTTGTTCTCTCTCACTTGAGGCCTTCATGCCTGCCCCTTCTTCATCAGCATTTGAGGGAACTTCCTCAACATCTCCTTCATCTTCAGCCTCAACATTATCATTACAAACTATTTGGTGCTTTTGGCACCGCCTCATATTATTTTTCAACATTTGTCTTAGGAACAACTTCCTTGGGCTTAACATTTGCATCTCCAAGAATTTTACCACTCCTCGCGAAACATGGCCATACATTGACTATCTTTCTTTGGGTCTGACATTATATCTCTCAGAAGTGTTCCCTTCATTCGGGGATTCATTTGAGAGGATAAGTGGTTCATTTGGGCTCCCAAATCTTTGATGGAAGCTGAGTGTGAACTCACGGTTAGGCAAAGTTAGACACCTCCCCCTTTCAATTCCTTGACCCCGCTGTTGGTTGATTCCACTTTCTTAAGAACCCTTGCCAACATCTCTTCAATTTTCAAGTTCTCTGCATCGCTCACTCCTAGTTGAGCTTCGACATTCTCAACTTCTTTAGGTAGGGAACATATGGATGCAAACTTCGATGATATCGGTCCCCCTCACGATTTTGCTCTCTATTGCTCCATCTCTCATTTCTCTTGGGCCATCCCTGTATGTCACAATTTTTCCAACCTTGATTCTCTTCCTTTGGGAACCAAGGGCCCTGATTACTTCTCCCTTGATACCCGGGTCGAGAACCCCCCATCTGATTTGCCATGTATTGACACTCCTCCTCATATCTTGGTGGGGATGATTCTCCTTCAAACCGCATTGACCTTGCATTCCTACAGAATTCACAACTTAGGCCCGACCCCTATCACATGTTTAGTCATTAACTCCAAACTCTGAGTCATCATTTTAGCAAGATTTTCATCTCGCTCTTCATCTCTTTTTCAGATTTCAGCTGCTGACACACTATAACCCACATTATGTGACAATACGTTAGTCTCCTAGTATGCTATGCCCGATTTTCCTTGTTGTTCTATCCAAGAGGTCCTTAGCTAACCCATATGTCTAATCCATAATTGATCCTTCAGCTAAATCATTGGCAACAATTTTGGCAAGGATGGAGTTAAGGGCTCGGTAAAAGCTTTGAAGGAGCACTCTATTAGGAGACCATGAGCTAGGAAAAGGGACACCTTCTTTATGAACCTTAGCTATGCTTCATGTAAAGGTTCCCCTAGCTCTTGCCTAAAGTTTATAATGTCATCCCTCAGCTGTAACAATTTTGAAGGAGGGAAAAAATGATCTAGAAACGATTCAGTCAATTCTTTCCATGAGGTGATACAACCTAGAGGGAGCTCCTCCAACCATATAGCCACCTCTCCCGTTAGGAGAATGGAAAGACCTTAACCCAGACTCTTGACTAATATTTGTTATGTTAAAGGGTTGAAAATTCCAAGAAATTCTATGGTGGTTTGCATCCTCACTCACTTTACCCCCGAAGAGCCTGTCACTGTAATAAAGCAAATTACTTGTAATGTAATACTACTCCCTACATGGCTTGTAGGCGAATGGCTCCTGTAACTTCAATAATAACCGGGTTATCCTCTTCATGCTCTATGTGACCTTCAACCGAACTATTATCTCCTACTTGCAAATGTTGGCTCATATAAACGCACCGTACCAACCAACAGCAAAATCAACGTCAACAACTAAGATGCAGGATTAACTCAAATTAACAAATAAAACAAGGATATAAAGTGCTAGTCACTGACAATGGCGCTATTTTTGATAACGCATACCACAATTTCGTTTAGAGAAAGTGTAAGCGATCGCTGTATCAAAACAAATATTCCCAAATGTATGTCGTGAATGAACTCACAGAGACAAGTGAATGATTTACGCAAGCGTTGTTTTAGAAAATTTGAATTAACTCACACACCAATTAACAAAACAAAATAGTAAATTTTTTTTTTGGGGGAATAAAGTAACAATATTGTGGATTTAAACCAACATTCAAATAGAAAATTAACCAAAATTGATAGACAATAATGAGAAGACTAGAGGTGTGGTGTAGATGGGGTGGTAATCAACTAAGGATATGCTAGCTCATCAAATCATTGGGAATAAGTATAAATAACTTTGGACGAGATGACACCCTATGTTTTTCAACCTCATGGATGCCTTTTTCTCGAGTCCTTTCGAACCTCAAGACACAATTCAATTAGCTCAATAGAGTTTGGGCAATAGTTGAATTATTTCTAACCATCAGCTACTACAATGGGATTGTGAATATGGGTTTGGATATTTCTGACTAACTCACACATTCACATCCATTCTCACCATTAAATTCTCTCCAATACTTGAATTCTTCTCTTTCAACCTAAAAATCAAGTAAGAAACGTAACCCACATTTGCAACTATGGATCAATAATTATAAATTGGAGATAATCCTACATATTTACACAAATTAAGCAATATTAGATGAATCTAGCAATACCCAACCTAATTAAGCACCCATCATCACACCTCGAGTTGATGTTTTAGCTGCCTAAGATAAGGAAGCCAAAGTGTATATTCATCAATAAACTAAATGATTACATTAGTAAGAGAAATAAAAATTAAACTCAAAATATGTTTGCAATAATGGTTATACATTGCTAAGGAAGAATATGAAAATAAGAAACACAATATTCAACAATCTCAATGTTTCTCTTTCTAAAGAAAAATGAATGTTCTAAAAGCTAAAAAGTATGTTTTTTACAGAGTATATTTTTCTAGGATATATACAAAAATAGGACAACCAATCTCCTCTTTTTCCAGTGCTAGACGTAATTACCAGGTGTTTTGTCACTTGTGGGGAGCTGGGTGTTTGTCGGTTGCATTCTGCAAACCCTTCGTCCATCATTTTCTACACTTCTAGTGATTTTCAAGGACCATTCGGCGACATGGTGGTTCACGTCTTCATCCGCGATCTTCGATTCCTTTACTCCTCAGTCCAAAAAGTACAGCACCTATAAGAGATTTTCCCAGCGAGTCGCCGATTGATATCTGCGGTTTCCGGTTGCATATTCTCGTCAAGTCAGTGGTAATCTGCATTTGATGGGTGTTTCATCGGTGTCCTCTGGTGGAGCACCAATTTTCACCTGATTTCACCCTTTACTCCACTTCTAACTTTCTCTTCAACTGAGATACTTGTACTACATAAAAAAGCAAAAGGGCATAAAATTCATCTAAATAACTTGAAAACTAAGCTATAACTCATGCTCAAGAGCCTAATGAGTTGGTAAATTACCAACTCGTCAAAGGATTCTCCTCCATTGCTTCTCCTTTGACCATACTAACTCAAAAGAAGGTGAAGTTTTAGTGATCTGATCAAGTGCGATTAGTTTTTAGCTGTTGGAGACTCAACTCACTACAACCCCAATTTTGACTCTACCAAAAGGGTCAAACGGGTTCGTGATCTATTATGATGACTCCATAGTTAGCCTTGGTTGTGTTTTGATGTAGCATGGTAAAGTCATAGCTTGTGCTTCCAAATAGCTCAAGACTCATGAGAAGAATTATTCGACTCACGATCGTAAGCTGGCAGTGGTAGTAGTTTCCTTGAAGATTTGGAGGCACTACTTTTTGGGGGTTCATGTGGATTTTTTATACAAGAGTCTACAATATGTGTTCAGTTAGAAGGATCTAAATCTGCGTCAAAGAAGGTGGTTGGAATTGTTAAAAGACTACGATATGAGTGTGTTGTATCACCCGGGCAAGGCCAATATAGTGGCTGATGCCCTTAGTAGAATGTCTGTAGGGAATGTTCATGTAAAGAGGATAAAAAGGAGCTAGCAAAGGATTTTCATAGACTAGCTCGGTAGGGGTCCAGTTGGTTGATTCAACGGAAGGTAGAGTTGTAGTCCAGAACGGTTCAGAATCCTCCCTACTGGTGGAGGTTAAGTTAAAGATGATTAACAATCTACCCTACTCAAGTTGAAGTAAGCAGTCCTATAGAAAGAGGTAGAAGCATTCCAATGGGGGAGATAGTGTGCTCCGTTACCAGGGCGGATTGTGTGTTCTTGATGTAGGTGGTTTGAGGAAGCAGATACAAATGGAAACTCACGACACCAAGTACTCTGTTCACCCAGCGCTACTACTAAGATGTACCATGATCTACGGAAGTCTACCGGTGGAATGGCATGAAGAAGGACATTGCAGAGTTTGTGGCTAAGTGTACAAATTGCCAATAGGTCAAGGTTGAACATCAGAGACCTAGGGATATGACTCAGGATATTAACATTCCTACTTGGAAGTGGGAAGAAGTGAACATGGATTTCATTACAAGTCTATCACGACGACCGACAACATGACTCAATTTGAATGGTTGTAGATTAGATGACTAAGTCAGTACATTTCCTACTAGTTAAGACTACAAATTTAGCAGAGGATTATGCTAGAGTATACACCCGGGAGTTAGTCAGACTGTATGGAGTTTCCTTGTCCATCACTTTATACAAGGGTACTTAGTTCACCTTGCACTTCTAGAAGTCATTTCAAAAAGGACTTGGTACTCATGTAAAGCTCAACATAGCTTTTCACCCACACAGATGGGCAGGTCAGCGTACAATTATTTATACTCTGGAGGATATATTAAGGGCTTTCGTGATTGATTACAAGTAATTGGGATGATCACCTACCTCTCATTAAGTTTTCATACGACAACACAACAACTACTACTCCAATATTCAGATAGCCTCGCTCGAGGAATTATATGGTAGGAGGTGTAGATATCCTATAGGTGGTTTGAGGTTATGAGGCTACCTTTATAGGACCTAATTTGGTGGATAAGGCAATTCATATCAACTTATTAGGGAATGACTGAAAATAGCTCAAAGCCGACAGAAATCGTATGCATATGTAAGGAGAACAGAGCTAGAGTTTGTTGTGGATGATTGGGTATATTCAAAATCACCTATGAAAGGGTTGACGAGGTTTGGGAAGAAAGTAAAGCTCAGTCCCATGTATATTGGTCCTTATGGAATCCTGGAGAGGCATTGGCAATATGGCTTAAGGGTTGGAATTGCCTGCAGAGTTAGCATCAGTGCATCCAGTCGTCCATGTGTCCTTGTTGAAGAAATGCATCAGTGATTCGACCTCAGTAGTGCCTTTAGAAAGCATTAGGGTAAAGGATAGTCTCTCTTACGAAGAGGTTCTAGTTAATATTCTAGACTGTCAGGTTCGTAAGTTGAGAAATAAGGAGGTCGCTTCACTAAAGGTTTATGGAGGAACCAACTAGTTGAGGGAGCTACATGGGATGCCGAAGCAGATATGATGGCTTGATACCTCAACTTTTCGCCTGTACCTTCGCCTTCGCATCAGGTACTAAATTCCTCCACAGTACTCTGTTCAGTCCCATACTCAGATCTATTCATGTAGTGTGCACTTTAGTTGCATAATTCAGTTAGTATATTTATCTCAGTTCAAAGACAGCCAATTACTTCAATATTCGCTCAAAGTCTTCATTTGGGATTGCAGCTCTTTCCCAGTCTTTTAGCTTATATAGCCTTTATTCGAGGATGAATATTCCCAGGGGGAGATATTGTAATGTCACGATCCGAACATAGGCCTTAATTGAGACATGGGACAAGGAGCCCCGAGAGACTCCAAGTCGACCCATGGCATGAACATACATCTACAATCAACAAAGCGGAAGACTTAGCTTAATAAGCAAAGCAGAAGTCTACATAATAGATAATCCAAAATACAACACGAGTTTGAAGCTGAATACAATCTATCATCTGAAAAGCCTCTAAGTCTGATGAGTTGATGGGACAAGACCTAACTAACTCTAAGTCTCGAAACTCGAAAATACGCCAAATATAACTGAATAAAAGAGGGGCCCTTGACAGATGAGGACTCACCAACAGACTGATGCTAACCTGAAAGCTAGCTAGTGGTGAGGTTAAGTCTGAAGATCAGAGCCTGTATCATAAAAAGATACAACATGGAGTATGTGGTCGCACAATGAATGTACCGAGTATGCAAGGTGGCAAAACCGCTTAAATAATTAAAATCATTTAAAACATGCGTAATATAAAACATAATCAAATCAAATATCTGAGAATAGGGCCTGCATGCTACTTTCTGAAATCATGATCTGAACCTAACATAACATATTAACTGAATTATTGACCCAAAGCTGAAACTGGAGCAATCATGGGCAAACTGAACATTGGGTCAAACCTACTTTAGAACATATATATACATCATAAAGGATAAACATGCATAACTAAATCATGCGGAGCAATGTAAGACTCGTCATATAACCGATATGTCACGATAGAGCTTGGTGTGGTCCAAACTATCACACTATGGATAGAGCGTCCAAAGCCTTGCCAGCATAAGGATGATAACATGATATCGATATCAAGCTCGAGGCCCAATTCCTGGGGTAGGGGACAGCTCACAAGGGGGTTCCCAAAGTATATATGATATGTATAAACCTACACTGGCATGGAAGTTATGAGGCATAGGGTCGTCCCACCCTTAGCCTACTCGCTAGACACTACTCCCAAAATATACATTTGCTCTCCATCGTTTTTCAGAAGATAACCATCGTCTATTGACAAAGCTCATAATCAAATACATATCAAATCTAAAAATCATATATGAGGATCTTTTGCTCAAACTATAGCACAAGCTGAACATAAATGGGAGTCTTAACTCTAAAACCATGTGGTGTTTTCTAATTCGGGAAATCAGAAATCATACTTGACCATATGGGAATTGCCCAATACTTTAACATGCTTGAAAATACTTAATTCTCTTTGAAGAAATTAATTATAAACATGGGTAACTTGAAAACATTCTTTTCATCAATAATATCTCATTATACTTGAACATCCATCATAAATCTCAAATTTTCATCGACTTCTCATAAATGGGAATTTTAGTTTATAAAGTCAAACATTATTATAATTGAAAACAACATAAAACTTTCTCATGAATCATAATTCGATAGTAGAAATGTATCATGTAGAAAATTTAGGAATTTCTATGCATCGGGTTAAACCCCATAGAATCACCATAGAAATTTTCATGATTTAGAGAGGGATTGGTCATGGGTGTGAACGAATTCACCCATTCATAACCCTACAAACCTGAAGGGATCTGATTCTATAAATCTCTCTGATTGCCCAAGGAAGAATGGATGAAGAACCTTGAAGAATTAGCCTTGATCACCCTCCTTAGACTTTTACTCTTGCATGCATAAATAGGAATAGCTTAGAATAAATTTTCTCCTTAAAACCCACTCAGCTTAAAACGACGTAGTTTAGGCTCTTGATCATAGGAATTATAGAAAACTTTATTTAAACTCGTAGGGAAGTAGACCGCCAGTCCTCACGAGGACCGACGAGTCATCACCTTGACTCACAACTCATGGCCTCCAGTCGTCGAGTGCACTGCCACTTTCTCCTAAAAGCGGTCCCCACGAGGGACCTAACAGATCATTGGTGCAACCACGACGTGGTCATCCCTCGTGATCTTCACTACCCAAAGCCCCCGATTCTTCTCCAACATCGACCACAGCTGACTCACATCGAGTCGGGTCTGACCAACTCGTGGTCAGTGCCCGTGGTGACTTCAAATGAAAATCTAAAACTTAAGGCAGACTTCAAGACGAAGTCACCTAATGACTCGTGGTCAATCCCACGGATCCGGAAAGAATGACCCGTTCTTTGATCTAGTGCGTGAATTTCCAGTTTTTTCTCCATTTTAACCTTTGGGTCTGATCTTAGGCTTCCGGGGCATTACAATATTCTCTATTGGGAATATTCGCCCTCGAATATTGGAAAACATATAGAAAAGTAGATAAATGCAATTATGATATTCAAATACTTATTATTTAAGCTTAAAACTAACGGAATGACTACCTCCGAACTAAACTACATGGCTGAACTGAATTCATGAATCATACATACATCCATATACAGGAAAGAAACTGGGGTACATGAGCTGAATACGAAATCAATAGAGTTTTAGGTCAAAAACCGATACCCCCAAGCTTGAACCGAGCCGATAGAGCAAGGGAATAAATGTGTGTTTCTAGCCATCATATCTGCCTCGGCTTCCATGCAGCTCTCCACATGTTGATTCCTCCATAAAACATTAACTAAAGCTACCTCCTTGATTCTGCAGCCTTCGAACTCCGTTGATCCAGTATTTCCCTCGGAACCTCCTCATAACTAAGGTTGTCCTTCATTGACACCGGCCCACCGGACAACTAGAGTTGGATCACACAAGCACTTCTTTAAGAGCGATATATGGAAGACGGGATGAACTGGAAGCTGAACTCTGAGGGTAGATGTAACTCATATAAGCCACTTTGCCACGAGCCAACATAGCGGGACTCGAGTTTTACTTTCTTGCCAAACCTCATCACTCCCTTTATGGGAGACACCTTTAGAAACACCCAATCATCAACTTCAATCCTTGCCCCTCTCCTCCTCATCCGGATAGGACTTTTGGAGACTTTGAGCTATTTTCAACCTACTTCCTTTATCAATTGAACTTTCTCCATAGCCTCATGGACTAAATCCGTACCTATCAAGGTAGCCTCACCAACTTCAAATCAACCGATAGGTGATCTACGTCTCCATCCATAGAGAGCCTCGAACGGAGCCATCTGAATTATGGAATGGTAGTTGTTATTGTATGCAAACTCAATGAGAGGCAATGATCATCCCAACTACCTTGAAATCACAACACAGGGTCTGAACAGACCTCAAGAGTCCAATAGTCCGCCCGCTTGACCATCTCTGCTTTCGGGTGAAACGTTATGCTAAGCTTGACTTGAGTACCAAGTCCCTTTTGAAAAGATCTCCAAACTGAGAGGTAAACTAATTACTGATATGATACATGATGGAAAAGGGCACCATGCACCGAACCAACTCTCCAATGTATAATCGAGCATAATCTCCACCGAATCGGTAAGTTTTGATCGCAAGAAATGAGCTGCTTTGGTCAACCTGTCCACAACAAATCCAAATGGAGTCAGTGCTGTTCACGAGTGCGAGGCAAAACCTATAATAAAGTCCATGTTGATCTATTCCCACTTCCAAGTAGGGATGCTAAATTCTTGGAGCACACCTCCAGATCTTTGATGGTCAACCTTCACTTGTTGATAGTTTGGACACTTAGCCACAAATTCTCTATGTCCTTCTTCTCATTCCACCAATAGAATTCCCGTAGGTCACGGTACACAGGCACCTGGATGTATAGAATATCTGATTCGTGAGCCCGTGCAATATTTGGTCTCTCAAATCATCAACATCCGCTAATACAAGTGACCCTCGTATCGAAGCACACCATCTCCTTTGGAGAAGACTCTACCTTTTGATTTTGGAATAGCTTCCTTCAATTTCGCCAAGATGGGATCTTCGTCTTGTCTAGATTTTACATTGGTCACCAAGGATGATTCTAACCCATTCTTGAACAATTATCTCCAATTATCTGTTAGGTCCACCAACCGAACTCCCAACCGCAAGTCTAAGTGCATCTATCACCAATTTCTTCCTCTCTCCTCATCCACTCGGGACACACTCTCCATAGATAGTCTACTAAGAGCATCCACTACTACATTGGCTTTGCCCGGGTGGTATGGGACACTCATATCATAATCCTTGAGTAGCTCCTTAACTACCTTGATGATTGAGATCCTTCCGGTAACACATATTGTAGGGCTCTTGTGGTCCATAAACACATCTACATGAACCTTGTACAAATAGTGTCTCCATATTTTCAAGGAAAATACAAACTGCCAATTCAAGATCATGAGTCAGGTATTTTATTTCATGCACTTTCAGCTATCTAGAAGCATAAGCTATAACCTTTTCGCACGCATCAATACATATCTAAGCTCGATCCTTGAAGAATCACAATAAACAACAAACCCATCCGTTCCATTGGGTAGGGTCAACACTGTGCCGAGGCGAGTCGAGCTTCAACTCTTGGAAGCTTTTCACAAGACCTTCAACCATTGGAACTTTACCTTCTCTGGTCTATTTAGTCAACGGTGCCGTAATGGATGGAAAACTTCTCAACAAATTCTGATAGTGTCAACTAAGCCCAAGAAACTCATATATGAAGGATTCACTGTCTGGGTATCTTTTGGTGAGTTCATTTGCACACCCTCACTAGACACCACATGACCCAAGAATGCCACAGAATTTAACCAAAACTCACATTTGCTTACTTGCATACAATTGATGACCCTTCAAAGTTTGCAACACACCCTCAAAATGAGCAAAGATGCTCCTCCTCACTCCGAGAGTACATATGGATGTCATCAATGAACACGACATGAACATGTCTAGATATGGCTTGAACACCCTATTCATTAGATCCATAAAAGCTGCAGGAGCATTCATTAGTTCAAAATAACTAGTAAACCTGTGTGACCATACCGAGTTCTGTAAAAGATGCTTTTGAAATGTCACTCTCTCGAACCCCGAGCTGATGGTACCCGGATTCGAGGTCTATATTGGAAATCACCACCCTGGTTGATCAAATAAGTCATCAATCCTAGGGAGAGGATACCTGTTCTTGATGGTGACTTTGTTCAATTGCCGATAGTCAATTCACATCCGAAGGGAACCATCCTTCTTCGACAAATAGAACCGTGCACCCATGGAGACTTTGCTAGGTCTAATGAAACTTGTCTAGAAGGTCCTTCAACTGATCTTCAACTCCTTTAGCCTGCCTGGGGCCATTATGTAGGGAGGAATAGAAGGATAAAACATGCATAACTATATCATGACGAACAATAGGAGACTATTCATATAAACAACATACCACGATAGAGCTTACATGGTCCAACTATCACAAGCTAAGTGGGTAGAGCCATCCAAAGCCTAGTGCTAAGGACGATACTATGATATCAATATCAAGCTGAGGACCATTCGGGAAAGGGGATAGCTCATGGGAGGTCTCAAAGTATATATTATATGTATAAACCTATGTTGACGCCAGAAGTTCTCGAGGCATAGGTCAGTCCAACCCTTAGCCTACTTGGTGCTAGACACTACCTAAAAACATGCATATGCTCTCCATCATTTTTCAATGAAAGCTGTCTATTGACGGTAGTTTATAATCAAATACATATCAAATTTGAAATCATATATGAGGAGCTTTTGCTCAAACCATACCACAAGCTGAGCATAAATGGGAGTCTTAACTTCAAACCCATGTGGTAAGCTTAATTCGGGAAATCATACATCATACTTGACATATGGGCATTTCCCAATACTTTAACATGCTTGAAAATATAAATTCACTCAAAAACATGATTCTGGGACGTGGGTAATGTGAAAACATGCTTTTCATCAATAATATATCATTATACTTGAACATCCATCATAAATCTCAACTTTCAAAACTTCTCATAAATGAGCATTTTAGTTTATAAAGCTTGAAACATTATTTTAATTAAAAACAACGTAAAACTTTCTCAAGGAATCATAATTTAATAGTAGAAATGTATCATGTAGAAAATTTAGGAATTGCATGATCGGTTAAAACCCCATAGAATCACCATAGAAATTTTCATGATTTAGAGATGGATTGGCCGTGGGTGTGAACGACCACTCCATTCATAACCCTACATACCTGAAGGGATCTTTTCTATAACTTCTCTGATTGCCCAAGGAAGAATTGATGAACCTTGAAGAATTCAGCCTTGGATCACCTCCCTAGACCGATACTATTTCATGCATAGAATAGGAATAGCTTAGAATAAATTTTCCCCTTAAAACCCACTATTCATAACTTAAAATGTAGTAGTTTAGGACTTTGATCATAGGGAATTAAGGAAAAGCCCTTAATAAACTCGCAAGGGAAAATAATAGACTATCAGTCCTCACGAGGGACTGGACGAGTCATCACCTTGACTCACGACTCGTGGCCTCCAATTGTCGAGTGCACTACCACATTTCAAAGGGTCTCCAAGTGTGACCTAACATATCATCATTAGTTACCACGACTCTGGTCATAACTCGTGATCTTCACTGCCCAAAAGTCCTTATTCTTCTCCAACCCTGACCACGAGACTGACTCAATGAATCGTGGGGTCTGACCACAACTCGTGGTCATGTCCTTGGTGACTTCAAATCACAAATTCCAAAAACTTGGCAAGGATTTCACCACAAGTCACCTAACGACTGTTGTCAACCCCATGGGTCTAGTAATGACCTGCTCTGTGATTTGCAGAATTTTTAATTTTCTCCATTTCAACTCGCGGATCTGATCTTAGGGATTCCAGGGCATTACAAAAGTTCCTTAGACCAAACCCCAGACTCTGGAATGAAAACCAGAAGAAACCAGAACATTTTGCCCTTCAAAATGACTAAACCAATGAGTCGTTGTTAGGACCAATGACCCGTTAGAGAGCCATTATCACACCTTGAAAATTTTTCACTAGTATAAATATATGAAGAATGGCTTCATTGTATGCAATGAGTCAAACTTGTCATTGTTAAAATCAGTTTGTAGAAACTATCAAATCCTCCTCTAAACAATGAATGGAGAATGAGTCGGCTTCGTATGCTTAAGGAAGACCAATTATGGTGTAGGTGTTGAATGAAATCCAGAAAATGTTACATCCAACCCCTGTAACAATGGGTGGAAACAATGACCTACTTGGATTACGATTGTTCGTTGTCCGTTAGGGAACATCCAAAATTTGTTCAAAACCCTTCTAGTCACCACGATTGGACGTAGCAACCCATTGTTTCATCTAATGGGTCATCCTTCATCCATTTCCATCGAAGTCCAGAGACTGGGTTTTCAGACTGAGGACCAATAATTGGTCCCCAAATGAGTAGCGGTCACAACCATCGACTGTTTGGACCCGTTGGCCTGGGCACGGGCACTTTCTGCATTTTCTTAGGGGAATTTTAGTAACTTCCCATTATTTATATCCTAAACTATGAAATTTTGGGATTTATTTGGAGGGGTATTTAGAGAGATAGTCGACTTCCACACCTCATTCTTTCCTAAACATGCAGAGTATCACCGTAAGTAATCAACGGTCTTTACTACAAGAGCTAGGGCTTCTTCTCGCCCCTCAAAGTTTTAGGTGCTTTTGTCAAGGGTTCTTCTACAGGTATGATTTCACCAAGGGTTATCCTTTCACCCTTGTGTCCTAAAAGCTATCAGCAAACATTGATATCTCAGTCCCATAGAAAACTGTCTTCGGTTTACATTTAGTTATGAACTCCTTATTACTTCAATGTTCTCAAGTCTCCTGTGATTCTAGTAAGTGATAGTCATTATTTTACAAATTCAGTTACAAATGATACTTTTATGATAAATTTAGTTCAGTTATACAAAAAAGTATTTTGCTTCTATATGGCTTGAGTTAGCATAGAAGTCATATTTTCAGTCTTTGTGATTCTATCACGATTTCAGTATACAAATGTTGACAAAGATAAACAATATTTCTGGTTCTTTAGGCTCTCAGAGAGCAAATATCAGAGAAAGTTTCTAACTTAGCTTTAAGAACACTAGTTTTCGTGCTATCTAAAAAATTCTCAGCAAACTTATCAATTGAGAGAAGTTCTTAACACCAAGCTCAGAATTCAAAGACACCTAAGGCCCACAACTATGTTCCATTGTAGGTTATTAGACCGAATGGGCATCAGTTTTAGTTATAATATTAGCCACACCTTTATACCCTACCAAGGTATATTGAGTCCTATCGGGATAGCATATATCGAACTCCATGATTAGGTCCCGTGGTTATATATCGATTAATAGACTTCCTATCAGTCACACAGCTACAAGACTTAGTCTTTAGTACATGCACATAGCCCTTAAATCAGTTTTTACTGTAATTTTATTAATTGTCATACTACTACTTCATATCGATATTATGTATTTTATTAAGGATCATGGTACTTCAGTTTAGTTATAAATTTTATAACAGCTTTTCAGACAATCAGTATGTCTTCATTTGTATCTTAGTTGCATCTCTCATATCTCTATACATTCAAAGTACTGAACGTGTTATTTCTTGTGCTATATCATTTTATGATATAGGCCCAGGCTCTCAGACTCAGTGGCGGGGTTAGATTCTCCTTCAAACTTATTGAAGTAGAGTTCTATTGGTGAGTCCTCATTTTCTCGAGGGTCGATTCTTCATCTTTAGTATTTATCATTCTCAGTTTTTTTCTTCATACATTAGAGTAAGCTGGGTTTGTCCCAGCAACTCATCAGTTTCTTTTAGAAGGCTTTAGACAGAGTATGTTAGTTTTAGCTTGGAATTCAGTGCGTTTTGATTAAGTTATAGCATCTTATCAGATGTTCTCGATTTATAAAAGTTATTAATTATTTGTTGAACAATAGCTTCTGATTAATATTCTTTACAATAGTTCAATAATATAGAATTATGCTATTCCATGATTTTCTTAATGCTTGTGATCCTAAGTACCGTGTCGCGTCTAGGGTGTAGACTCGGGTCATGACATTAATATAACTTCCGTATGCGAGGTGAACCTATACCCCTATTTGAAATGATGGCCAAGGGGGCTTCATGTAGCTCCTTTCTAACTTCCAGATGTATAGTCTAGCATAATACTCTGCTAAATATGTGGTCTGTACTGGTAGAAAATGTGTTGACATAGTCATCAATCTACAACCAACCAAATTGAGTCATGATGTTCTAAGATACGAGGTAGACCTGTAATAAAATCCATGTTCACTTTTTCCCACTTCCTACTGCTGATATCCTGAATCATATCCCCAGGTTTCTGATGCTCAACCTTGACCTGTTGGCAGTTTAGGCACTCCTAGCCAGAAATTCTGCAATTTCCTTCTTCATGATATTCCACCAAGACTTCAGAGATCATGGTACATATTGGTGCCACTGGTGGATAGAGTACCTAGATCCATGAGCTTCCGTCAGTATCCGTTGCTTTAATTCATCTACATTTGAAACATAGCCAACCTTCCTAGTAATGAAGCACACTATCTCCCTCTGGAGAATGCTTCCAATTCTTTTCTTTAAGACTGCTTCTTCAAATGGAGTAGGATCGGGTCTTCATCTTTCTTTGACTCAACCTCCATCACAAGGGAGGATTTTGACCCATTCTAGACTGTAACTCCACCTTTTGCTGAATCAACCAAATGAACTCCAATCGAGCCAGTCTGTGCACATCCTTGCTAGCTCTTTTACCATCCTCAATATTAGCAACACTCCCTATAGACATCCTATCGAGGTCATCACCACAACATTGGCTTTTCTCGTGATACAACATGCTCATATCGTAATCTTTCAATAATTCTAGACATCTCCTCTATTGAAGATTCAAATACTTATGACAACACATACCACAGGATTTGGTGGTCAGCCAACGTCCACATGAACTCCATAAAGGTAGTGCCTCCCGAAATCTTCAAATCGAATACTACCATTGCCACCAAGATTGTAAGTCGAATAGTTCCCTCTACTCATGAGCCTTGAGAGATGTTCAGATGCATAAGCTATAACTTCACCATACATTAGAACACATCCTAGGACAAGTCTGTAAGATCAGAATAGACTACGAAGCTATCTGGAACCTTCCGTAGGGTCAACACTAGGGTTGTAGTGAGCTCTAGCTCAACTCCGAAAATTTTCCTCACACACGTAATTACCGAAAACTTCACTCATCTTGAGTTAGTCTAGTCAAAGGAGAGGCAATGGAGGATAAACCTTTGTAATCGGCTAGGTCCAAGAAACTCCTGATGTTTGATGGAGAAGTGGGTCTTGGCTAGTCCTTGACTGCCGCTATCTTTTGAGGATATATCTAAAAACCAAAACTACATGACCGAGGAACACCACTAATTTTAGCCAAAATTCACACTTGCTGAATTTAGAGAACAACTGGCAGTCCTCGAGAGTCTGCAAAACTATCCTCAAATGGTTTGCATATCTCCGTCTGAGTATACCAGAATATCGTCTATGAAGACGATAATGAAAATTTACCGATACAACTTGAATATCCTATCTATCAAATCCATAAAAGCTATAAGGAGCATTCGGTAGTCCAAAATACATAACTACGAATTCTTAGTGACCATATCGAAGCCCTGAAGGCTGTTTTTGAAATGTCACATTCTCCGATCCCGAGCTGATGGTATCCTGATTAGAGATCTACCTTAGAGAAAAGCTAGCTCCCGGGAGTTGTTCAAACAAGTAATCTATCCTGCAAAGGACATATGTTCTTAACTGTGACCTTATTCAGCTAACAATAGTTGATGCACATTCTGGAGCGTACCGTCCTTCTTTCGCACGAATAGGATTGGGAACTCCATGGAGAGGTATTGGTCTGATAAAACCCTTATCTAAGAGGACATTCAACTGTTCCTTTAGCTCTTAAGTCACCTAGGTCACGTTGAGTAAGGAGGAATTTGGATTGGCATTGTATGTAGGAGAAGGTCTGCCGAAATGTATTTTTGCTTAGGAGGGAGTTTGGGAAGATTCAGAAACACATTAATCTGGGAACTCATTTATGACTAGAATTGATTGAAGAGTTGGGGATTCGTAACTAGAATCCTTGAACCTAACCAGGTAAAATGTACCCTTTGAGATCACCCCCTTGCCTTAAGGTATGAGATAAATCAACCCTTAGGCGCTGAAGTACTACCCTTCTACTCTAGGATTGGTTCGTTAGGGAACTATAATCTAACGACTCTGGTTCTGTAGTCAACTGAGGCATACTGTAGCCAGTCCATGCAAAGAATGAGGTCAAAATCAACAATATCTAACTCTACTAGTCAATTGTGGTGACTTTATGTAACACTGTGATCAGATAATTCTTGTATACCCGACTGGATTCCCTTAACTAACTCGCCAACCAGAGTAGAGAGAGACTGAAAATGGCTCTCAGAGAATTTCTGGACTAATATCAAACTGAGCCACAATGTACGGAGTCATGAAAGAAAGTTTGGCTCCTAGATCTAGTAGAGCATAAACACTTATCTAAAAAAGGCATAACATACCAATGTCTACATCAAGTGAGTTCTCCTGGTCTTGATGGGAGGATAGCGCATAGAGTCAATTCTGGCACTGACTGCCCTATACTTGAGGCAGTACCTACTAATCTTAGCAACTTGGTAGAGCTACTGATGTAGTAGACTCGGGCCTTCCCCTGGGTCCTACCGCATGGGTAATCCTCAACTTGTAACCCAGCTGGCCATAACCAAAACAACCCTTCTGCCCATGGCACTCACCTAGACAGTTCTTACAATACTTAGGACATACTGAAGGTGTGGCCGCTGGAGACATGGCTCTAAGACAGGAGCCCGATGCCCCTCCACATTTATAGGGCCAAGAAGAAGGAGCAATTAGCCGATGAGGGTGTTAGAGGTCTCTATTGCTGCTACTAGAGGTGATTACCACCACCTAACCTCTGTTGGGAATACTCAAACTGACCTATCCTCCCTCTTACACAATCTCTTTCTATTTCCTTCATTTTCTTCGCCTATCTCAAGTAGCATGGATGATAAGCCTGGAAATGTCCATATTGTTGATTAGCATGGGAAGTCTTAATTCTTTAACCACTAAGTCTGAGACCCCATTTACAAATTTGAGCATGCGAGCCCCCGACTCAGCAACCATCTACGGAGCATACTTTGACAGTTGAGTGAACTTTAAGGCATACTCCTGCATTTTCTTGCTGGCTCCTATTTCAAATTCTATGAACTCCATGGCCTTTTTGCTTCCTTTAACCCCCCGAGGAAAGAACCTGTCTAGAACATGGTCACAAACTCATCCCACTTCACCGGACCTGCACCAACCCATCACCCTTCCTTCCATTGTCTATACTATATCTAGGCCACTCTTCAAATTTCGAGAGGAGGCCAACTCGCACTTTCAACTAAGGTAATACCCATGATTTGGCTGATCTTCTAAACCTCATCGATGAATTCCTATGGGCCTTATCTACCTTGAACCCATGAAAATTGATGATGTAAAAATACACTCCTCTCAATGAGAAAGTGTAAATGGTCATCGCAATATAATTACCCAACTCGTGAGTGTGGGTCGAATCCATTGTGTGAATAGGATTTGATTGCACAAATGTTGTATATTGAATTGAACTAAATTGCATCATTGTTGTAAAAGTTCCAAAATAAATGTTGAGAAAAGGTAAGATATGGTAGAAAGAGAGTCCTTTTCATTCGTAACTATTTGAGTAGACAAGATGATTCTTTTGAGCTTCCAAGTGTTTATAGAAGCTGAATGCGAACTCATCGATTGGCCGAGGTTAGACACCTCCCTTTTAACTCCTTTACCCCATTTTCTGTAGACTCGACCTTCTTAGGACTCTATATAACATTCTTCATTGGAGTTACCTGCATCACTTACCCCAGGTTGCAATTAGGGTTTTCACCTTCGAAGGAGGAACATATGGGTTTTGAGTCATGTACGTTCCCCATCACGCTTTTGCTCACGATTACCCCATCGTTCATTTTCTATCAATCCAACCATGGTTTTCGTTGGTTTCTCCAATCTTGATTCTCTTCTCGGGACGCCAAGGGCCTTGCTGGCACCTTGATAACCTAGGCAAGTACCCCTTTGACCCTCCATGAATTGGCATTCTTCTTCCTGCATGGTGAAGATTTACCCTCATATTGCATAGGACCTTGAGTTCTACAATATTGACATTCTTGGACACAGTTCCCATAACATGCTTTTCATAAATTCGAGGTGGGTCATCATCTCTCCCTTCATCTCTTTCTTCATTTCCTTAAGTCACTGCTTGACTAGCACCACTCAAGGAACTCTCGTGTCCCTATTGTGCCATGCTCGATTTTATTTGGTTATCCCATAAGGTTGGTCCTTGAGAGATCCTCCAGCTAAGTTATTATCCACAGACTTGTTAATAGAATCCAAGGATCAACAAAAACTCTAAAGTAGCATTTTATCTGGTAACCCGTGGTTTGTACATAAGGCCACTTTCGTCATGAACCTAAGCCATGCTTCATGTAAGGGTTCATTCGGGATTTGGCTAAAGTTGGAAAATGTCATCTCTTAGTAGAAACATCCTCTCGATGAGGGAAGAACCTATTCAAGAAAGTTTCAGTCAATTCTTGTCATGAAGTGATACACCCTAGAGGTAGCTCCTCTAGCCACATGATAGCTTCTCCGCCCAAGGAAAATGGGAAGAACCTTAATCTAATCAACTCTTGACTTATATTGGTGAGGTAGCTCCTCTAGCCACATGGTAGCTTCTCCAGTCAAGGAAAATGGGAAGAACCTTAGTCTAATCGACTCTTGACTTATATTGGTGATGTTGAACCCATATCGTTCAAGGAACTTCGAAGATGTCGCTTATCCGCGACTAATTCCGTAAGTGTAATGGGTCAGTAAGTAATATAATGGCTCTTTTTAAAGAACCGGAATGTCGGAACCCACAGGAACTGGACCAATTCAGCTAACTATCAAGTTTCAGTGTGATATTAAATGCCACAAGTGTTGGTTATAAAAGTTTTCGAGGAGGTTAATTAAGCTCCACTTTTGTCAACGCATATATTCTGAATTCACTTTAGGAGCAACATAGAGTTAAAAACCAGATAATCATGCGCCATTACGATATGCAATGGGTTAAGTATGAAACTATCAATTGTCGTCTCACATACTAGAATTGCATGTTCACGGCCTTTCGAGCCTTAAACACGACAAACAGTCGCATCATTGTGAGCGAGGATGCTAATTCTAGTTCGTGGGCAGTTAATTACGTGGATGTGGTTTACGTGGAAATGAGTAGGGACTCTCGTGCACCTAATCATTTAACTCAACTTAGCCTCACAACTACCTCTTCGAGAAGTGATGTGATAATTCTAAGTCGGTCTCCAAATCATCCCATTTTATCAACCAAGCAAGGCATTAGGTATTTCATCCTAACATAAATTATATTGTGAGATACAATGTTCCTTACATTCTCATGTTCTGACGATAAATGCCTCCTTGCCATGCCTAAGCTAACGTGTATGTTTTCAAGGTGATCAATCATAAAAACAACCAATAATCCAGAATTGCAAGACAAAACAACAATCAATAACTTAATTCCAAATACAAATTCATAAAACACAATCATAATTCATGGCTTCAACACTAGAGGAAGGGTTCTAGCCATTCATGTTCGGAAAACTACAAGAAACTACAACTAAATTAACATACTTACAAGAATTGGTAGAAGAGAAGGAATTTGACAAACCCTAGATGAGTTCTCCCACTTCTCCCTTCACTCCTAGGTGGTTTTCCGAAATAAAATCGTTAAAAATGATTTTAGGAGCTAAGGGACCGATTTATAGTAAATGAGAAACGTGAAAAATTTAGCCTGTCGTGGAATGGCCTCCGTGTCACGGAGTATCGCGGAGCACTGCCTCCAGACATGGAGGTAACATGGAGGCTCTCTGAAATCACCAAAAATCGCCCCTAGGCAGCCCCTTGCCGCTTTGGCAAGATGTCACGCCGCTTGGGAAGCGCGCTAGGTGGCCTTGGTCGCACAGCCTGCCCGCCGTGGCACGTTGCCAACGTTCAGGTAGGCTGTTTCGTGCATCTTCCTGCCGACGTTCACGTTTTAATTCCGATTCCAAGCCTCTACTTCACCAACTCATGGATTAGTCCTCAAATTCATCTAAACCTACAAACCAAAGACTAATCATGTTGGTTATACATATATTCACATTTATATAAATTACATGAAATGTATATAATCAATTAGCTAAACAAGACTAAATTAATATATAAAGCATCACTGGCATGTGCTATTTTGCCCGAGATCACAACCCCACACTTAAAATCTTGTTCGTCCTCGAACAACCTTTTACATCTCATGCATATGGAGACTCACACATAGCTAATTTAGCAAAATAATTCAAGTTACGTCTATAATGATTATTTAAGACGACAAGCTAAAAATAGGAAATGCACGATTTAATCATTGAAATGTAATACACTCCGCCAAGACTTCCTAACCTCAAGAATCGACTCTCAATCTTTTTGCAAACTCATGCGAATCAACTGATCAAGAAATCCAACATGCATTATATCCTTCATTCAACATGTGCCCCTCCACGGAAAGAGAGTTACCCAATTTCACACGCAAAAACAATGTTTAAATCACAACATGTGTGGGTACATGAATAGAATTACGCTCACTCTCACAAAGAATTCACATGCATCATGTAATGACCATAAGCTTGCCCATAGTGTTTTACTTCACTAATTTGAGGATGTATCAATGTAAGATCAAGTAGGACTTTTAGGTTGCAATGTAACTAAGGGACAGGTAGGTACTATTATGGCCAGTAATAGTGACTATCTTCCCTAAGCGCGACACATCATGCCCTCATTACGGACTTCCCCTTCCTTATCACCTTTTTTCTCCTTTCAGCTTTCTTTTTCCTCTTATGTTCCCCATTTCTTGTTGACTTTAGCTTATTAGTATGAATTCAATAAGTAACTTTTCATTAATTTATTTTCTTACTCCTTACTAATAATCAACCATTTTCACACAAGGCACCCTTGACCTTCTTCTCAACTTTTTACAAGCTTCCACTTTTCCTTCTTTTTCATTCTTCTACCTCCTTTACTCCTTCGGATTTTTCACTTAAGCGCCTAGGAGTTTTGGATCAAATTCAAGGTTAATGAAAGAAAAAGGATTAAGCTTATGTTGCGCCTATCAAAGAATAGGCCTGCTAAGGCTCAATGAGGCTAACTAGGATTAATTTTTCAAGGTAGGTAAAATGAGGGATAGCATTCAGGTTCATTCAAAGAAATGCCTAAATTCATCTCCTATAATTCACATCCTTCATTTCGTTTTATAATCACACCAGGCAAGTTCTAGACACTCCACAATAGCAAAGAATGCTCAAAAACCTTACACTCATGGCACATGCTCAATTCAAGACACATTCAGCAGACTCTTACTCAGCTAATTACAAGAATTCAAACATTAAGCTTCAATCATATTGAGTCAAATTCAAGAGCCTAAGTGTCTCACAAAAAGTTATACACTTGCATGCTTCAACACTGAACATACTTGCATCTTACAATCATTTATAGCACATATCCAGAACATCAAGCCTCACTAACTACGAGTTCAAAACCCAAACCTATTGACTAATTTTTCCTCAAGACAGTCGTCATCCATCCATCAAGCCGAAACATTCCCTAACTATGACTAAAACATTATATACAACAAAGAAAAATTTTTATTCTTCGATTCAAAGACCCCCGTCGGAAAAGAACCGAAAAGAAAAACCAACGGGTGATGAATTCATGCTTGACAAAAATTCAAATTCCTCCCAAATTTCTCAAGGCGCATTACATTCACCAAACTTGTTAAGCACCAAAATTTTGAAATTTTTCTCACCCCACACTTAAATCATGCTATGTCCTCATAGCATCAAATTAATATTTAAAGGATGAGAAATACTCCCTGAGCCTCTTTGCCAAGCTAAAAGCATGCTTTTCTTCAAGTTCTCATAGGTGGGAGTTTGACTCCACACTTCTTCTATTTCATGCCTCATTCCTCCTTCTTGTCGGTACTCAGACTTCCCTTCCATCTGTGCTTAACTTTCGACCAAAACACAAACATAATGAAAACAAAATCAACACAAAATCAAAATTAAACAATTTGTACCTGAGGCAATTCCTTGGGTTGCCTCCCAAGCAGTCGCCTAAGTTTATGTCGCGACACGACGTGGACTGTCCTTTTCAAGATATCCTCGTACCTGGGTTCACTTTTGAGAACCATCTCCTTCTCTTTGATGTTTATAGGAAACAACCTCCAGTCTGTAACTCTCTTCCTCCAACTTCTTTTTAAATTTGAAGCCCTTTATCAAACTCGGGCTAAACACTTGTCATTGCTTTGGCCATGCACTCCGTGGAACTTACACCCCACACTCATCCTTCCGACAACACACTAACCTAACAAAGGTTTCTGTACTGTGCGGATGGGTTTATTCCTTGGTAAACGCAGAAGGAGTTCTTCTTCATCCCGACCCTCATTTTCAGGGTCCCTGCTCAAATCAATCACTGTTCCTCCGTAAGCTAAGAATGGCCATCCCAAGATTAAGGGTACTTGGTCATCAACCTAAAAATATAAGACAATAAAATTAGCAAGTATAATAAACTACCTACTTTGATGAGAAGGTCCTCTATTAGTCTCATTAGATGTCACTTGCGACTTGTCAGCCAGCTGCAGCATCAACCTTGTTGGCCTCGGTTTTCCTAACCCCGTGGTGTGTTGAATAAGAATAGGGGCATTAGATTAACCTGCCTCAAAATCACACAAAGCTCGTAGAACTTCAGCTTTACCAATTTGTTTGGGAGGGTAAATCTCCTAGGTCTTTGAGCTTCTTTTGAATCTTGCTCAATACCCAGTGACTGCACTCCTTAGTCAGTGCTACCGTTTGGACGTCCACCAACCTAACTTTGTTTGCCATCACGTCCTTCAAGTATTTAGCATACTTGGGCATTCCCTGCGAAACATCAATAAGAGGCAAATTTATGTGAAGTTCTTTGAAAGTCTCAAAGAACTTTTGAAACATTCCTCCTTGCTCTTCTGAATTTCTGAGGGAATGGTGGTGGTGGTCTTGTGCTGGCTGCAATGAAGGTTGCGCATTTTGTTTCCCAAAGACTCGATTTGCTCTAGTGCTGGTTGATGGTCCTGGTCTAACCAACCGGGTTGCACCTCTCCTCGCTCTTAGGTACTGCATCAGCTAATTGCTTTCTGCTTCTAAGACTGATGGCATTGATCTGCCGGGGTTAGGATCCGTGGCCGCTTGGGTAATCCCCCGCAATCTCATGTTTTAAGCAGCTGCTATCTAACCCACTTGTTTTTCAAGATTGCGGGTGGCCACTTGCTGATTCTTTAAGTCTGTTTCCATCCTCGCCTGATTTTCCACTAACTGAGTCTGGGTCTGCATGATTTTCTGCAATGTTTCCTCCATGCTGCTACTCAATTGCCCATCATTCACTCTATTCTGTCGATATCACAGTTGAGGTTGCATATAATTTGCCTTTTGGTTTCCACCCCAAGAAAAATTTGGGTGGCTCCTGCCACCCCTGTTGTAGTTGTTTGCATTCTGATTCCTCTGCATATTACCAACAAAATTGACTCCATTCTGAATTGGCTCCACAAGATTCTACATTGTGCCCCGTATTACCACACAAATTTCGCACCAACTTGAGCTTGCTGAACTGCATTAACCTGTCCCTGGAAGTTGGTTCATACTCACTTTATTAAACTGAGTCATCATCATCTGGTGCTGGAACGAAGCTAACTGCGCTACCAAGGCATTCATTCCATCTACCACTATCAAACCCGATCTCTTCCCCGCCCTCGCAATGACTCGTTGTGCCACTGGATTTCATTCAATTTTGTTCAAAAAGTGTATAACTCATCATACGTTTTCCAAGGTTTGCCCACCTGATGCAGAGAGTCTAGTAATATTTTTTGTGTGTGGGTCTAGAAATTCTACAAAGGTATGGGCGCGCACTTCATTTGATTGCTGGAGATGGGGACAGCCTTCTCAACAATGACTTGAATCTCTCCCAAGCCAAATATAAATTCTCATCAGGCTTCTGCTTGAAACTGAGTATTTCATTTCGCAACTTTGCAGTCTTGCCTGAAGGAAAGAATTCGATAAGGAACTTCTTAGCCAAGTCATTGCACGAAGCAGTGGAGTTCGGTGGCTCAGCTCTTCTACCACTTTTTTCCTCTCCCAACAATGAGAATGGGAAGAGGGTTAGTCGGACATAATCATGGACACGTCGGTGGGACAAACGTGTCACTAATCTCTAGAAAGCTCTGTAAGTGCTGCTGTGGGTCCTCATGTGCCATCCCAGTGAATTGACCACTAGAATGTAACAGTTGCACCATGTTCTGTTTAGTGCTCAAGGTTCCCTCCAGTTCCGATTTATGGATACTAGAGGTCATATTCGTCGCCAGGGATTGCCACTGCGAACTGGTCTGGCTGCCATTGCTTCAAATGACAATTGTGCTTGTCCCACGGGTGGTTGTTGTTGTACCTTTCTTGAAGTCTCCTCAACTTTGGTCTAGAGCTACTCTCCTTTGCAAATGGATTTGACGTTCAGGTTCAAGCAATGGTTCCACAAGCTCTCTATTTTTAGCCAATCCAGTAGGACAACTCATGTCACCTGCAATAAGTCAGGATAAGACCAAGTTTCTCAACACCTTAAGGAAATTTTAAAAATCACGCAAAAAAAAGATAAATTATCAAAACATCGTCGAGTCCCCTGGCTGTTACACCCTGTAAGATTCCCAGTATCTAGATGACCTATTCGCACGTTGATTAAGCATTTTTGAAAGTCATACGTGCTAGGAAAAGGCCCGGGAAAAGATCGAACGAGAGACCTGTCGAACCACCACGGGAGGCGCCGAGTGCAGAGCCCTCCGTGATGGCGCCGTGTCACGGAGGCGGGGCCTCCGCGCTGGCTCTGTGACATTGGGCTGTCCAGGCCTAAGTATATAAAGCCTCACTTCGGTTTATGATATTATTTCATTCAATTAAATTTCCAGAAAACATAAGGAACTGAGAGAGACGAAGAAGATACATATATATCCGTTTGATTAAGCTGCCAAACGAAGTCTAATCTTAAATTAACCCCAGGTACCATGTATTTTATCAGTAGGGAGCATTCCTACGATTTTGTTTCGAAATACGTCGGCGAATCAACGAGCTACCGACCTAAGGTAAGTAGAATTGCTCCAAACTAGTGTTAATGTGCTCCTAGCTGTGAAGTGAATACTTCTCCCTTCTGGACTTCTGGAAAATAGCAAGTTTTTGACTGTCTTTCGATAAGCCAGTTTAGGCTATACTTATATCGAAATTGACGCTGTTTCAGAATAAAGTTGTATTTAGCTATAATCAATGTGTATATGATTACAGTTGGGAGAAATAGTTGAGGTACTGACCGGAGCCTCGTCCGACTGTCGAATAACTCGAGGTTAAGGTATGTGAAGTTGTTTTTCGGCAAGTTAGTAAGTCTTAGCTTTGTGAATCATAGTAAACTCCGCATTTGAAACTCTCGGAGTTGAATGTTGAGGAATTGAATAAGTCTAAAGAATTTTGGCTTGCGTTGCCGTATCGTATTTTAGTCCGGAAGATAGAAAAGCATGCGCCAAAGGGCGAAGTTAGCATTCCGCATTCAGTATAGCTTATTGTATGATTAGCAAGAATGTTGTAGAATAAAAAGAACAGATTTCCCGAATAAAATCTAGTAAAGTATCATCAGCTAGACAGATGAGATATTGGCTACAGATTAGCCAACTTTTAAAGAAAGATTTCAGAATCAGCTTAATCAAGAAAGAATCAGTTTAGTACGTAGAAGAGATCAATATGAAATCAGATTTCAGATAGTCTTTTCAGTTATACATGCTTGCTTTATATGTGCTATTTGCTTGTTGAGACTTGATGTGGCGTGAGGGCCCCTTTTGAGCGTCCTCGCCGCCCCTGGGTTGGTAATCGTGTCGCCCACCGAGCGGGTGGGTTTACGTTACTCCGAGGGCATGCCAACTCATCTTGGACGAAGATGGGATGAAGCTTTCCCCATAAGCAGTCTGATTAGCATTACAGTTGTCTCCCTGTTGACTTGTTCCAGAGAAGGTGCACCCGGCTCTTTCGGAGGCAGCCCCGAGGAGAGTTCCGCAGAACTGCACTTATCTGTTATTGTCTATACACAGGTGTAGCCCTGGTTTCAGATAGCCCCGAGGTGAAACAGACCCCATCTACTACTGTTCACACAGGAGCCCTCCGGACTTAGACATGGTTATTTATATCGGAGGCCAAGGCCCGGAATGGAGACCCAAGGGGTCGGTAGAGGAGCTCCGGGCGAGCAGAGATGAGTGGAGTGACTTAATTTTGGCGTGTTTTAACTGTAGGGGTATATAGATTGTTTTCTTGCTTGGTGCCATCCGACTTATGGGGGTTGGTATTGGCTCTTGCTTGCTACTGGTATATCTATTTATGTGTTATATATTAGTTACTAGGACAAAGAGGCCGACGCGTCACAAGTACGCTCCGCCTTACCGCATGCAAAGCATGATCCAGCTCTTACCAGTTTATTCAGATCCAATTATCTCCTGCCATAGATTTGCTAGATATGCTATCTATATTCAGTTATTTTAGTTATGTTATTTCAGTTGCTTTGCATACTCAGTACCAGCGGTACTGATGCCCAGTGGGGCGCTGCATTACTTGCCTGTAGGTACTCATAGACGAGGAGGCGAGCCCCCGTGATCTGGCCGCCATTGAGTTATCAGCTCCTGTCATCCGGAGTCTGATTCTAGAGGTGTAGCTCTTTTCCTTTTGATGTACAAAATGGGTAGGTCGAGGCCCTGTCCTGATCATTTGCTATTCATAGGCTTGCAGATTGTTTATTATTTATCTCCTCGTGGCCGCTGAGCGTCGCGAGGCCGTACAGTTGTATAGTTGTTTAGTATCTCTGTTTTTATGATTGGCCATGTGAGGCCATAATTTGATAGTAGTGGTGACTCGCCGGTCATGTAGCTTTTCAGTTATTTACCTGTTAATTTTCAGATGTTTTGGTCAGCTGTTATTACGTACAGTGGCTATAGGCCTGCACGGCTCTGAGGCTGTGCTTTCATAAACTGCCATAGCCCTTTGTTTCCACAAACCTGAGAGAGCTGCCAGGTACCAGATGTGCCTTGGCCCACCAGTTAGTAGCCCAGATACTTCTAGGGCACCAGGTGCCAGTCATACCTGCGCGGGCGTGACAAACTTGGTATCAGAGCAGGTCGTGTCCCAGGAGTCTGCAAGCCGTGCTAAGTAGAGTCTTGTCTATGGATGTGTTGTGCACCACATACTATAGGCAGGAAGCTGCAAGGCATGATAGGATGGTTACTCTTCTTTCTCAGTCAGTTGTGCTATATAGAGCGTACAATATAGGGTTGAGTCCAAACTTATCGTATTCTTTGTTTAAGCGTATAAGAATGGCAGATCAGCGACACCCTGCCACAGGCAGAAGACTAGATACAATAGCAGGGGAAGGCACTAGCAGGGTGCCTTAGATTCAGACAGAGTTAGCCCGATCTGAGGGCGACACAAAGGCTTCTTCACAGCCATCACGTAGTCTTTCACATCAGGAGATGTTGGGCACTACACCACTCGATAGCTCCTGTGCCTTCACCATCAGATCAGAAGGTTCGTAGCGCTGTGGTTATGATGGCACAGATGTTGGCAGCACAATGCCAGTCAGCGCCACCTGCAGCAGCAGAATCTTCAGGTGGATCAGGCAGTTCCAGAGTTCGGGAATTTTAAGTAATCGTCCCCGCAGCGCATGTGGATCGATCAGGTAGAGGACCTCAGACTTTTTAGATCAGATGCAGAGGATATTTCGAGTTATGCATGTGACCCCTGTAGAGTCTGTTGAGCTGGCAGTGTTCCGGTTAAGGGATATAGCTATATTGTGGTACGAGAGTTGGGAAAGGTCCCGAGGGAGAGATGTTGCCCCTCCGACTTGGACCAGCTTCTCGGAGGCCTTTCTAGACCACTTTTTGCCACGAGAGATCCGCATGGCCTGATGGACCAGTTTCTGCATCTAGAGCAGGGGGCGAGGAGCGCAGACATGAGTACTTCATAGTTTCGACTTATATCTGTTATGCCTGTATTTGTTATACTGTTATGAGAGTTCAGACATTGTTGCAATAACTAGAAATACAATGCAGTTTAAAAGACTACATATGAGAAGATATAGTGGATACCACCATACAGGTTCTGTTTTGACCATTGAGTGTCTCAGACAGCGGCAACAGAGTAGTAGACGGACCAGTTAGGAACAACGCCGTAGAGATAGACCAGATGATATGCAAAGGGAAGTCCAGAGAGGACCTAGGCCTCGACTATCGACATAGATCCCCTAGACCCCCACCTCCACCACAAGAGTAGCAGCAGCGAGGTAGATATCCTCGTAGAGGGCAAGCAGTCAGAGCCCAGCAACAACTCCAGAATGAGAATCCCTACAGCAGAGAAGGGGAGAGCAGAGAAGATTTGCACCCCGCCCTTATTGCACCGATCACACCCCGGACTTGTAAATATGGCTTCAATGCGTTATATTTAGGCAGGAAGGGCATCGGATGAGAGATTGTCCGACCAGAGGTCAGTGGGGTAGAGACAGTCAGGACAGGGGATCCACAGGGCCACGAGCTCCAGCAGCCTCAAAGGGCCGCGTGGGCCTTTCAAGCTCAAGAGAGGCAGAGGCCGAGGTAGATCAGAGCCTGGCCAGTACGGGCTCAAAACCATACTCTCTATGAACTACCCGGGAGACATGATTCAGAGGCATCTCCGGATGTAGTAACAGGTACGATGACTATTTGTTCTTGTCCTGCTTATGTATTAATTGACCCAGGATCTACCCTGTCATATGTTACCCCATTTGTGGCACGGAAGTTCAATACTGCATCAGAATTATTACATCAGCCCTTTCCAGTATCCACGCCCGTCGGTGACTCGATTGTAGCTAGTAGAATTTACCGGGGGTGTACAGTAGAGGTTGCTGACCGCCAGACTACAGTAGATATGTTTAGCTGTCCAAGAACTTTTATAGTATTGCGTGGAGTAAATTGCATTGGGCTTTTCGCATTTGTGTTTCGAGGTAGTCCATATTACAGGGAAACTCTGCCTGAAATTTTCCTAAATAGTAAGTCAAGATAAGTTGAGAAGTCCTTTAAATAGCAGTTTTCATTCGAGGATGAATGTTCTTAAGGGGGGAGAATGTTACACCCCGTAAGATTCCCGCATCTAGATGACCTATTCGCACGTTGATTAAGCATTTTGAAAGTCATACAAAAGCAGGAAAAGGCCCGGGAAAATATCGGACGAAAATCCTGTCGAACCACCGCGGAGGCGCCGAGGCAGAGCCCCTCCGCGATGGCGCCGTGTCACGGAGGCTAGGCCACCGCTGGCTCGCGGATACGTTGGGCCTGTCCAGGCCTGCATATAAAGCCCCCAATTTCGGTTTATGATATTATTTCATTCAATTAAATTTCCATAAAACGTAAGGAATTGAGAGAGACGAAGAAGATACATATATATCCATTTGATGACAAATGAAGTCTAATCTCAAATTAACCTCGTGTACCAAGGTATTTAGCAGCAGGGAGCATTCTCATGGATTTTGTTTCGCAATACGGCCGGCGAATTGACGAGCTACCGAACTAAGGTAAGTAGAATTTTTCCAAACTAGTGTCTAATGTGCTCCTAGCTGTGAAGTGAATACTTCTCCCTTCCGACTTCCGAAAATAGCAAGTTTTTGACCGTCTTTCGATAAGCCTAAGCTTAGGCTATAATTATATCGAAATTGACGTCGTTCTTCAGAATAAAGTTGTATTTAGATATAATCAACGTATATATGAATGCAGTTGGGAGAAATAGCTAGAGTACTGACCGAGCCTCGTCCGACTGTCGAATAACTCGAGGTTAAGGTATGTGAAGTTGTTTTTCGGCAAGTTAGTAAGTCGCATGCTTTGTGAATCATAGTAACCTGTATTTAAAACTCTCGGAGTTGAATGTTGAGAATTGAATAAGTCTAGTAAATTGTGGTTTGCGTTGTCGTATCGTATTTTAGTCCGGAAGATAGAAAAGCATGCGCCAAAGGGCGAGTTAGCATTCCAAGATTCAAGATAGCTTATTGTATGATTAGCAAGCATGTTGTAGAATAAAAGAACAGATTTTCCGAATAAAATCTAGAATAGTATCATCATCTAGACAGATGGGATATTACTACAGATTAGCCAACAGTTAAAGAAAGATTTCAGAATCAGTTTAATCAGTAAAGAATCAGTTTAGTACGTAAAGAGACAGAATAAGAAATCAGATTTTAGCTTTTCGCTATACATGCTTGCTATTTATATGTGCATTTGCTTGTTGAGACTTGATGTGGCGGAGGCACCCTTTTTAGAGTCCTCGCCGCCCCTGGGTTGGTAATCGTGTCGCCCACTGAGCAGGTGAGTTTTACGTTACTCCGAGGGGTAGCATGCCATCCCCGCCTTTGACGGCGATGGATGAAGTTTTCTCCCCATAAGCAGTCCGATCAGCATTACAGTTGTCTCCCTGTTGACTTGTTCCAGGTGAGAAGGTGCAGCTCCGGTTTCAGATAGCCTGAGGAGAGTTCCAGGAACCAGACCCTATCTGTTATTGTCTGCACAGGTGTAGCTCCGTTTCAGATAGCCCCGAGGGAATCGAATTCTATCTCGTTACTGTCTACATTGTGGAGCCCTCCGAATTCAGACATGGTTATTTATATCGGAGGCCAAGGCCTGAGCCGGAGACCCAAGGGGCCGGTAGAGGAGCTCCGAAATGAGAAGGTGAGTGGAGTGACTTAATTTGGCAGGTTTTGACCCGGGTAGGGTATATAGATTGTTTTCTGCTTGGTGCCATCCGGCTTATGGGGTTCGTATTGGCTCTTGCTTGCTACTTGTATATCTATTTATGTGTTATATATTAGTTACTAGACAGCAGGCCGACGCGTTCACAGGTACGCCTCCGCCTTATCAGTACAGAAAACATGATCCAGTTCTTACCAGTCATTCAGATTCGCTATCTCCCGCCTTACGTATTTGCTAGATATGTTATCTATATCCAGTTATTTTCAGTTATGTTATTTCGCTGTTTTGCATACTCAGTACATGCGGTACTAACGCCCATTTTTGGGGAACTGCATTACTTGCCTGCATGTACTCATAGACGAGGAGGCGAGACCTCGTGATTCCGGGCCACTATTGAGTTATCGCTCCTGTCATCCGGAGTCCGATTCTAGAGGTATAGCTCTTTTCCTTTTGATGTACAGTATGGGTAGGTCGGGGCCCTGTCCTTACCGGTTCTATTGCTATTCATAGAGGCTGCGTACTGTTTATTTATCTCCCGTGGCCAGTTGAGCCGGTCGGTGAGGCCGTGCAGTTGTTAGCTGTTTAGTATCTCTGTTTTTGTGTTTGGCCATGTGAGGGCTGGCAATTTGATAGTAGTGGTGACCTTGCCGGTGGTCACGTAGCTTTTCAGTTATTTACCTGTTAAGTTCTTGTAGATGTTCTGGTCAGCTGTTATTACAGGTACAGTGGCTATAGGCCAAGACGGCGTGAGCTGTATTTACAGCGCTATATAGCCCTTTGTTTCCAGAAACCTGAGATAGAGCTAGCCAGGCACCGATGTGCCTTGGCCCAATTAAAGCTAGTAGCCCAGATACTCTAGGCACCAGGTGCTGGCCATACTGGCCATGGGGCGTGACAAACTTGGTATCGTGAGCGTGTGTCGTGTCTCTAGGGAGTCCGTAAGCCGTGCTAAGTAGAATCTTGCCATAGATGTGTTGTGCACCACATACTATAGGCAGGAAGCTGCAAGGCATGATAGGATGGTTACTCTTCTTTCTCACTACCATGCTATAGAGCGGTACAATATAGGGTTGAGTCCCAAAACTTATCGTATTCTTTGTTTACATAGATAAGAATGGCGTATCAATGGCTACCTCGCCACAGAAAGAAGACTAGATACAACAGCAGGAGAAGGCACTAGCAGGGTGCCTTAGATTCAGATACAGAGTTACCCGATCTGAGGGCGACATAGAGGCTCTTCATGCCCATCACAATAGTCTTTCTCACATCAGCAGATGTTGGGCAATTACACCGCCTCGATAGCTCCCGTGCCTTCACCATCAGATCAGGAGGTTCGTAGCACTGTGGTTATGATGGCAATAGATGTTGGCAGCACAATGCCAGTCAGCGCCACCTGCAGCAGCAGAATCTTCAGATGGGTCAGGCAGTTCCAGAAGTTCGGGAATTTTTTGGCACCGGGTCCCCCGCAGTTTACAGGATCAGATCAGGTAGAGGACAGGACTTTTAGATCATATGCATAGGATATTTTGAGTTATGCATGACCCCTGTAGAGTCTATTGAGCTGGCAGTGTTTCGGTTAAGGGATATAGCTATATTGTGGTACGAGAGTTGGGAAAGGTCCCGAGGGAGAGATGTTGCCCCTCCGACCTGAACCAGCTTCTCGGAGGCCTTTCTAGACCATTATTTGCCACGAGAGATCCGGCAGGCCCGAATGGACCAGTTTCTGCATCTAGAGCAGGGGGCGAGGAGCGTACGTGAGTATGCTTTACATTTTGACTCCTTAGCCCCTTATGCTCCAGCATTTGCTGATACCATGCCATGAGTTCACAGATTTATCATGGGTCTGAATCCAGAATATACTGAGGCATGTATGACGGCGACGTTGCGAGAAGATATGAGCACGCTCGAGTACAGGCCTTTGCTCAGACCATTGAGGGTCTCAGACAAAGGGGCGTAGCAGTAGTAGACTGTACTGGCCGTGAACAACGCCGCAGAGATAGACCAGATGATATGCAAAGGGGAAGTCCAGAGAGGACCCAGGCCTCGACTATTATCAGATAGACCCCCAGACCCCCACCTCCACCACAGCAGTAGCAGCAGCGAGGTAGAGATCCTCGTAGAGGGCAGTCAGAGCCCAGCAGCAACCTGTAATGAATCCCCGCATGCAGAAGTGGTATAGAGCAGACTTGCACCCTGCCCTTAATATTGCAATCGACCACACCCCAGGACTGTAAATATGGCTTCACTGCGTTATATTTGTGGGCAGGCAAGTATCGAATGAGAGATTGTCTGACCAGAGGCCGGGAGCAGATGTCAGACAAAGGGATCCACATTGCCACGAGCTCCAGCAGCCTCAGTGGGGCGTGGGCCTTCAAGCTCAGTAGGCAGAGGCCGAGGTAGATCAGGAGCCTCCAGCTCAGGCACGGGCTCAAAACTTCAGACTTATGCAATTACCCGGAGACATGATCTCGAGGCGTCTCCTGATGTAGTAACAGGTAATGATGAGTATTTGTTCTTGTCCTGCTTATGTATTGATTGACCTGGTGATCTACCCTGTCATATGTTACCCCATTTGTGGCACGGAAGTTCAATATTGCATCAGAATTATTACAGCAGCCCTTTCCAGTATCCACGCCCGCCGGTGACTCGATTGCAGCTAGTAGAATTTACCAGGTGTACAGTAGAGGTTGCTGACCTTCAGACTACAGTAGATCTGGTCGAGTCAGAATGACAGACTTTGATGCCATAATGGGTATGGATTGGCTAGTGCCGTGCTATGCCAATGTTGAATGTTGGACTAAGACGGTCCGATTCCACTTTCCAGAGAAATAGTGCTGGGAGTGGAAAGGCTGCACAATTTATGCCAAAAGGGTAGGTTTATTTCCTACCTTCAGTTGAGGAAGTTGATAACCAAGGGCTGTATTTACCACCTGGTCAGAGTTTAGGATGTCCGCAGAACCTCCGACACTCAGTCCGTTCCAGTGTTGAACGAGTTCCCCGGATGTGTTTCCGTATGAGTTACCTAGTATCCCCGTAAAGGGAAATAGATTTTGTTATTGATTTATTGCCAGGTACTCAACCTATATCAATTCCTCCCTACCGTATGGCTCCTGCAAAACTCAGAGAACTAAAGGAGCAGCTGAAAGATTTGTTAGATAAAGGTTTCATCAGGCCGAGTACTTCACCATGGGGTGCACCAGTTTATTTGTCCAGAAGAAAGCATGGCTCACTCCGGATGTGTGCATAGATTATCGGCAACTGAATAAAGTTACAAAGTGAAGAAAAAGTACCCGCTTCCCATAATTGATGACTTATTTGATTAGTTGCAGGGAGACAGGATACTTTTCTAGATTGACTTGCGGTCCGGATATCACCAGGTTCGTAAGGAAAGAGATATCTTGACAGTCCGTCTCAGAACCCGATATGACATTTTGAATTTCTAGTCATGTCCTTTGGGTTAACGAATGCCCCGGAAATATTCATTGAACTGATGAACAGTATTTTCAGACTCAAGGACTTGCTCGTAATAGTATTTATTGATGACATTCTGGTGTCTTCTCGCTCAGCGCATCACCGGACTCATTTACGGACGGTGCTCCAGACCTCGGGACCGCTAGTTATATGCTAAATTTTCCAAGTGTGAATTTTGACTTAATTCAGTAGCCTTTCTAGGGCACATTGTGTCGGATGCCAGTATACAGGTTGACATAGAAGATAGAAGCAGTCAAATCATGTCCAAGGCCTACCACTCCGACTGAAGTCCGTAGCTTTCTGGGATTAAAGGTGGTACTACAGGAGGTTTGTTGAAGGATTCTCGACTATTGTGGCACCTCTGACCAAACTGACGCAAAAAGCAACAAAGTTTCAGTGGACAGAGGCATGCGAGCAAAGTTTCCAGGAATTGAAAGATAGATTGACCTCCGCCCCAATGTTAGCATTACCGGAAGGTACAGAGGGTTATTCGGTATATTGCGACGCATCAAAGGCCGGGTTGATTGTGTATTGATGCAGCATGGTAAAGTGATTATATGCTTCCAGGCAGCTGAGGAAACACGAGAAAAACTGCCCTACCCACGACCTGGAGTTAGCCGCAGTGATCCACGCCTTGAAAATGTGGAGACATTATTTGTATGGTGTCTATGTGAACATTTTCGTGTATCACAAGAGCTTGCGTTATCTTCACTCAGAGGGAGTAGAATCTCGCGACAGTGTCGCTGGTTGGAATTGCTAAAAGATTATGACATGGATATTCTGTACCACTCGGGAAGAGCCAATGTTGTAGCTGATGCTCTCAGTCGAAAGTCCATGGGGAGTTTAACGTACTTGTAGCTCAAGCAGCGGGAATTGGTCAGGGAGATACATCAGTTAGCTAATCTAGCCGTTCGTGTAGTAGAAACTGAGGACAACAGAGCAGTAGTTCGTAACAATCGGGCCGTGTGTCATCCTTAATTGTGGAAGTAAAGGAACAGCAATATGAAGATCCTGACCTAGTTCAACTTAAAGATTATATTCCGCTGGGGAAAGCGCCAGAATTCCAGGTAACAGAGGATGGAGTGCTGCGTTGTAAAGACTGTTTATGTGTTCCCAATGTTTCAAGCCTCCGCCACAGATCATGAACGAGGTACATTGCGCCTCGCTATTCTTCCACCTCCTGGCGCAACAAAGATGTATCATGATATCAAAGAAAATTACTGGTGGCCAGATATGAAAAGAGAAATTGCTGAATTTGTATCCCAGTGTCCTAACTGCCATCAGGTGAAAGCAGAACACGTAAACCAGTGTTTGACTCAGGATATAGCTGTGCCTCGGAAGTGGGAAGCAGTGAATATGGATTTTGTGGTAGGATTACCCTGCAATTAGACACAAACATGACTCGATATGGGTGATAGTTGACAGATTGACTAAATCATCCCATTTCCTGCAAGTGAAAGCTACATTCTCGGTCGAAGATTATGCTGAGTTGTATATCCGAGAGATAGTTAGATTGCACAGAGTGCCAGTATCCATTATTTCCCTGCATAGAGGAGCACAGCTTACGGCTAGATTCTGGCAGTCATTTCAGAGAGATCTGGGTATGCAGATTAAATTGAGCACTGCATTCCACCCTCAAACAGATGGACAGGCTGAACGCACCATTCGTACGTCAAATATGTTGCGAGCGTGTGCTAAGATTTCGGTGGTAGCTGGGATGAGCAATTTGCCTTTTAATCGAGTTTTCTTAAAATAACAGCTATCACTCGGCTATTCAGATGGCGCCTTTCGAGGCTTTATACGGGCAAAATGCAGATCGCCGGTCGGCTGGTTTGAAATAGGAGAAACAGTGTTAATTGGGCCAGACATTGTTCAATAGTAGGAGAAAGTAAAACTTATCAGAGAATGCCTATTGATCGCATAGAGTCGCCAGAAATCATATGCAGATATACGGCGCAGTGACCCGGAGTTCGATGTGAATGACTGGGTATTTTTGAAAGTGTCCCTGATGAAAGGGGTGATGAGATTCGCAAGAAAGGTAAGCTCAGCCCAAGGTTTCCATCGGGCCATATCAGATTCGCAGAAGAATAGGCCAAGTGGCGTATGAATTGAACTTGCCACCAGATTGGAATCTATTCATCCAGTCTTCCATGTATCCATGCTAAGGAAATGCTTAGGAGACCCATCAAGAGCAGTTCCAATCCAGGACATCCAGGTTACAGAAGAGCTGGCCTACGAAGAGGTTCTAGTAGTTATCCTGGGATGACAGATCCGCAGCATTGAGAACTAAGGATATTGCGTCTGTCAAAGTATTATGGCAACAGGAACCGAGAGGAAATGACGTGGGAGGCTGAGGAAGATATGAAATCCATATATCCTCACTTGTTACAGGCCTAGTCAGGCGACAGGTATGTCCGTATTATTATTTATCCAAAGATCTTGTAGTATCTATATGAAATGAGAAAGGTTGATGTTTAGTCAGCCCAGTGAACTTTATAGTATTGCGTGGAGAATCTGTATTGGGCTTTTCTGCATTTGTTTTGAGGTAGTCCATATTACAGGGGAAACTCTGCCTGAAATTTTCCTAAATAGTAAGTCAAGATAAGTTGAGAAGTCCTTTAAATAGCAGTTTTCATTCGAGGACGAATGTTCTTAAGGAGGGGAGAATGTTACACCCCGTAAGATTCCCGGCATCTAGATGGCCTATTCGCACGTTGATTAAGCATTTTGAAAGTCATACATGCTAGGAAAAGGCTCCGGAAAAGATCGGACGGAAATCCTGTCGAACCACCGCGGAGGCGCCGGTGCAGAGCCCCTCCGCGATGGCGCCGTGTCACGTAGGCGGGGCCACCGTTGCCCGCTATATGACACGTTGGCCTGTCCAGGCCCAAGTATATAAAGCCCCCACTTCGGTTTATGATATTATTTCATTCAATTAAATTTCCAAAACGTATGAAACTGGAGAGAGAGACGAAGAAGATACATATATATCCGTTTGATTACGCTGCCAAACGAAGTCTAAACTCAAATTAACCTCAGGTACCGAGGTTTTAGCAGCAGAGAGCATTTTTACGGATTTTGTTTCGCGAAAGTCAGCCGGCAAATCGACGAGCTACCGGGGACCAATGTAAGTAGAATTGCTCCAAACTAGTGTTAATGTGCTCCTAGCTGTGAAGGGAATACTTCTCCTTTCCGACTTGAAAATAGCAAGTTTTTAACCTTTTTTCGATAAGCCTAAGTTTAGGCTATGTTATTTCGAAATTATCGTCGTTCTTCAGAATAAAGTTGTATTTAGATATAATCAACGTATATATGAATGCAGTTGGGAGAAATAGCTAGAGTACTGACCGAGCCTCATCCGACTGTCGAATAACTCGAGGTTAAGGTATGTGAATTTGTTTTTCGGCAAGTTAGTAAGTCTTAGCTTTGTGAATCATAGTAACCTCCATATTGAAACTCTTGGAGTTGAATGTTGAGAATTGAATAAGTCTAGTAAATTGTGGTTTGGTGTTAAGCGTAATGTATTTTCATCCGGAATATAGAAAGCATGCGCCAAAGGCGAGTTAGCATTCCGCATTTAGTATAGCTTATTGTATGATTAGCAAGCATGTTGTAGAATAAAAAGAATAGATTTCCCGAATAAAAGCTAGTAAAGTATCATCAGCTAGACTTGATGTGGCGTGAGGGCCCCTTATTGAGCGTCCTCGCCGCCCCTGGGTTGGTAATCATGTCGCCCACTGGAGCGGGTGGGTTTTACGTCACCCGAGGGGTGGCATGCCGTCCCCAGCTTGGACGAAGATGGGATGAAGTTTTCCCCATAAGCAGTCTGATTCAGCATTATAGTTGTCTCCCCGTTGACTTGTTCCTGTGTGAGCAGGTGCAGCTCCATTTTTAGATAGCCTCGAGGAGAGTTCCAGTAACTGCACTTTCATCTGTTACTGTCTGCACAGGTGTAGCTCCGGTTTTAGATAGCTCCCGAGGGGAACCAGACCTATCTGTTACTGTCTCCATACAGGAGTCCTCCGACTCAGACACGGTTATTTATATCGGAGGCCATGTCTGAGCCGGAGACCCAGGGGGGCGGGTGTAGTGAGCTCCGGGCGAGATGAGTGGAGTGACTTATTTTGGCAGGTTTTGACCGGGTAGGGGTATATAGATTGTTTTCACGGTGCCATCCGGCTTATGGGGGTTGGTATTGGCTTTTTCTTGCTACTTGTATATCTATTTATGTGTTATATATTAGCTACTAGACAGCAAGCCGACGCGTTCACAGGTATGCCTCCGCCTTATCAGTACAGAAAGCATGATCCAGTTCTTACCAATTTATTCAGATTCAGTTATCTCCTGCCTTACATATTTGCTAGATATGCTATCTATATTCAGTTGTTTTAGTTATGTTATTTCAGTTGTTTTGCTACTCAAGACTGGGCCGGTACCGACGCCCAGTGGGGTGCTGCATTACTTGCCTGTAGGTACTTCATAGACGAGGAGGCGAGCCCTCGTGATTCCAGTCAGCTATTGAGTTATCAGCTCCTGTCATCCGGAGTCTGATTCCCAGAGGTGTAGCTCTTTTCCTTTTTGATGTACAAGATGGGTAGGTCGGGGCCCTGTCCCGAACCATTTCTATTGCTATTCATAGAGGCTTGCAGATTGTTTATTTGTCTCCTGTGGTCAGTTGAGTCGGTCGTGTGAGGCCGTGCAGTTGTTAGCTGTTTAGTATCTCTGTTTTTATGATTGGCCGTGTGAGGCCATAATTTGATAGTAGTGGTGACTCAAGGCCACGTAGCTTTTCAGTTGCTTAATTGCTAAGGTTTCAGATGTTCTGGTCAGCTATTATTACAGGTACAGGTGGCTATAGGCCCAGACGGCCGGAGGCTGTGTTTACACCCGCTATATAGTCCTTTGTTTTAAACTGAGATAGAGCTAGCCAGGCACTGCATGTGCCTGGCCCACCAGCTTAGTAGCTCAGATCGCTCTAGGGCACCAGGTGTCATACTCCCCAAGGCGGGGCGTGACACTGGCACGGCGCCAAACACTGGCGACTAATTTCCGCAAGTGTACGGGTAGTGCAAGTAATATAATGGCTCTTTAAAGAATCGGAATGTCGAACCCACGTAATTGTGACCAATTCAGCTAACTATCAAGTTTTAAAGGTGATATTAAATGCCGCAAGTGTTGGTTATAAAAGTTTTTGAGGAGGTTAATTAAGTCTAATTTTGGTCAACGACATATTCTGAATTCACTTAGAGCAACATAGAGTTAAACCAGATATCATGCGCCATTACAAATTGCCAATGGGTTAAGTATGAAACTATCAATTGTCGTCTCACATATTAGAATTGCATGTCTGCTGGCCTTCTGAGCCTCTAAACACGACAAACTAGCCTCACTGCATCATTGTGAGTGAGGATGCTAATTCTAGTTCGTGGGCAACTGATTACGTGATGTGATTTTACGTGGAAATGAGTAGGGACTCTCGTGCACCTAATCATTTAACTCGGGTTAGCCTCACAACTACTTCTTCGAGAAGTGATGTGATAAATTTAAGTCAGTCTCTAAATCATCCCGTTTTATCAACCAAGCAAGGCATTAGGTATATCTATATCCTAACACAAATTATATCGTGAGATACAATCATGCTCCTTGCATTCTCATGTTCTGACTTAAGTAATGCCTTCCCAAGCATATTCCTAAGCTAACGCGGTATATTTTCATGGTGATCAATCATAAAAACAACCAATAATCAAGAATGCAAGACAAAACAACAATCAATACCCTAATTCACACACAAATTCATAAAACTAAATCATAATTCATGGCTTCAACCCTAGAGGAAGGGTTCTAGCCATTCATGTTCGAAAACTAAGAAACTACAACTAAATTAACATACTTACAAGAATTGGTAGAAGAGAAGGGAATTTGACAAACGCTAGCTGAGTTCTCCCACTTCTCCTTCACTCCTAGGTGGTTTTCCGTAATAAATTCGTGACAAAATGATTTTTAGGAGCTAAGGTACCATTTATAGTAAATGAGAAACGTGCAAAATGAAGGTGTCGTGATGGCTCCGTGTCACCGAGTGTATCGCGGAGCACTGCCGCTGTGACACGGAGGTAACGCGGAGGCTCTCTGAAATCCGTGACCGCCCCTAGGCAGCCCCTTGCTGCGTTGGTGAAGCGTGTCACGCTGCTTGGGCAGCGCTAGGTGGCCTTGGTCGCGTAGCGCCTCGCCTGCCGTGGCACGCTGCTGTAGTGCAGGTGGGCTGTTTCGTGCATCTTCCTTGCCGATGTTCGTGTTTTAATTCCGATTCCAAGACTCTACTTCACCAACTCATGGATTAGTCCTCAAATTCATCTAAATCCTACAAAATAAAGACTAATCATGTTAATAGTACATATATTCACATTTATATAAAATTGCATGAAAATGTATATAATCAATTAGCTAAACAAGACTAAATTAAGATATAAAGCATCACTCGGGCATGCTATTTTGTTCAAGATCATTATCATCCTAACTGCTGTCCTCGAAAGAGTCCTTCATTTGTAGAAGGTGTAACATTGTGGTGGACACATGAATTACCACATTCTCCGTCGTGATTGGTAGGTGAATGGCACCCGCTATTTCTGGCATTATCGGATCATCCTCGTGGTCCATGGGCCATTTGAAGAACCTTCTAAGAGTGTTGGCTCATAAAAGTCAGCCTAAAGAGATACCAAAAGCAACAGATGTAAACAAAACACAAGATGCTCAATTAATTCAAATCAAAATCAACTAGGGGCTTTCTAATCCTATTCCCTAGCAATGAAAGCAAAATTGATGACGTCCAAATTCACTCCTCAAAGGGAGAAATTGTAAACGGTCGTCGCTATATAACTATCCAACTCGTGAGTCGGGGTCGAATCTATAGGAAATAGGGATTTGATTGCACAAATGTTGTCTATTGAATTGAGCTAATTTGCATCATTGCATTAAATATGTTAAAAATAAATGTTGGGGAAAGTGGATCACAATTTGAAGTTAAATTAACTATCAATCAAACACAAGGCAATCAAATTGAATGAACAAAGATGAGCAAAGGCCGGGGATGTGCTATTGATGGGGCATCAATTGGATTGGAATTAACTAGATAATCAAATTATTACTCACAAACATAATAACTGTTGGACAAGGTGGCACCCAATGTTTTTCAACCACTTAGGTGCCTTTATCCTCGGTTTTCTGTCCCATGGTTCCACTAATTCATCCTCTATGGCTTTGGAATGAATTGAACTATCTCTAGCCTCAACTCTTACGGTATGTAGGCTTTTGGCTATCTCTAGCCCCACCCCAGATAATCAAGACCCAAATACCCACCATTGTCTTTCACCCATATTTATCTCCCTTTTTCAAGAAAAATAGAATAAGTCAACATAACCCACATTTGCAACTAGGGATAATTCAATTATAATTATTAAATCTTAAAAAATAATATATTTATACTAAATGAGTAATTATAAGATCAATCTATCAATACCTAAGCATAATTTAGCCATAATCATAAAACACACACCTAGAAAATATTTAGCCATAGATGAATAATACAAATCATATGATAAATAAAATCATCTGATTCATTATTAAGAGTAAATTGCAAGCTCAATTTTTCTTTAATTGAAGTGTTACCTTGAGGAAGAAGAGAAGAAGATGAAGAAAAGCTAACTCTCCTTTCTCTCTATAGAAAAATTAAAGGCTATTCAATACAATACACAATATTCTGATGGAAGGAATGTTCGTTACTTGTTAAAAATGTACAAAGTTGATTAAAGTTGTCTTCTTTTTTAGTCAAGTCGATTTACCTCTTCTAATAACGGTCTCAATTGTAAGTCACCGGTGTTTGCCGGTGCTCATTTGCAGGTGGACGCCGGCCTATCGCAATGCTGCTGACTTCTGTAGCAGTCCAGTGTTAGCACGGGCGGTTCATAGGTGCTGACCCGCATTCCGCCGATGCACCTTCCTTTTCAGCACAATGTGCCTGCATTTGGTTGGTGTTTCACTAGTCCCATCCGATGGAACATGTTTCATTCTTTAGCTCTATGCTTTTTTGTTCAATTCTTTCTCTCTCTAAATTGAATGCCTATAAAAATCAAAGAGAAAGAGCATAAAATCATCGTAAATGACTTTAAAATCAAGCAAAAGCTCATGTTTATAAGCCTAATGAGTTGGTGAATTATCAACTCATCAAAATTTCAAGGGATTCATCTGAATAAAGTCACAGACTCTAGCAGTGGATGTAGGTCCATTTCGGCAAATAAGATGGCCTCTGGTTGACCTGAATTGTCACCGCCTGAGCTAGCATTTAAATAGAAGCCCTGGATTCAGCAGGTGTCACCTGGTCATCCTAAGGAGCTGGTGGAGCTTGCTGGTTGGAATTACTAGTCCTCCTTTTGTTTCCTTGTCTAGGAGGTATCTTTAACTTAAAATAGTAGAGGACGAGTTAGAAGGACATTTTTAGATATTCATACTCTATGCACGATAAGAGTCATGAATAAAGGGAATTTTCCTAAAATGCCTCATAGCCTCCTCCTCATAAGTGTGACGATTACACTCCCTGAAAAGGACTCTTCTTGACATGACTTTCTGCACATCCTAGGACACTCTAAACCTGATGCTAATACCAAGTTTGTCACGACCCGAGTCTACACTCTGGATGTGACACGATACTTAGCATCATAAACGACCCCAAGCAAACCCATGACATGGCATATTACTGACATACTAGAATTTAAATAGAAAATTTAGTGGAAGCTACTGAAGTTCAAAATAGCTCCTTTACTGAGAAAATACAAAATCTAATAAACTGGAGTATTAACAACACTTGTAATAATAATGTTGAAACTGATACTATATTGTCTGAAAGTCTCTACGAACTGATGAGTTACTAGGACAAACCCCCAACTAATTCTAAAGTGTGGGAAACTGAAATAGAAAGAATTACTCCGATCCTCGAAAGATGAGCACTCACCAATTGACACCGATGCACTAAATCTAAGGGAGAGACTAACCACGCTCTAAGCGTGAGTGGCTGAGCCTATATCAGAAATGATATAGCATCAGAGTATACATTAGTACTTTGATGTAATGAGTATGTGAGAGATCACGTAAACATAAAATGTTTAATATTCATAAGTTGGACTAATATGATAAACATTAATCAGCCCACACAATACTATATAGTTTGAAAATCAAGGAAAATATTATAAGAACTGAAAAATATGAAAAGGTAAGTCATAAACATATCTAAAATTTATAAGTATGGACTGAATTGGACTAAATTGTACTATGAGAATGCCTGTTAATTGACATATAATCATGCAAGCTAGACATGGAGTTTGATTATTACTCCCCATTGACAAAAAGGCCCACCAAACCTGCTAGGGTATACAATAAGTGGACTCGTGTGATCACTAATCGTAAAACCCCATTCAAAGTTAAAATTCTATAGTGCCACGTAGTTTTGGGAACCTGAGTGCGCTGAACTCCAACCCGATCGATGCTAATTACTACTCTCAATTGATGACACATTATATATATATATATATATATTCTGAACCGTATAGATAGCTCAAAATGGTGTCCTACAGCTAAGTTAGGACTACTTATCTCGGAAGTGTCCCAGAGCCTAAAGGACCTGAAAATACTGATGTCTGATAATAGTACTACGCACACTGGCTATGCTAATAGTACTATAAAACATGTTTACATAAATCGTGAGAAAAGCATATACACTCTAAAATATCATGCTATTTTTGAAGCATTGCTAGTTCATGAAATGCAATCTCAAAATTATGCATTAATCAAGCAACTGCATTTTACAAGTTAATATTAACATCCCAATTACATAATGGTACTATCATATGAAAACTCAAAAGATTAAGGAGATAGGAAATTTCAGTAGCTACAAGAAAATCCTAAACCATGATTCCTAGAAAACTTAGAAAGAAAACTAGGGTTCACTGGTTATTTTGGGGAACAAGGGTGGAAGGAATACCCATGCTAAATCACCACTTACCTATAGAAGAATTTCCAGAGAAAACATTGAGAATCTGGAGAAGAAAATTGAAACTCCTTGGTCTTGCCTTGAACTTCTATCGAAGTTCTCACGGAGGAATTCTAAGAGTGTGAGGAAGGAATGAGGGAATAAGTCAACTAGTCCGCCGAATTTCCCCTAGTATACTCCCAATACGACGTGAAGCTTACAAACTAAAATAGTGGGAGATTATTAAAATGACCTTGGGAAAAATGTCTGAAAAAACTATCATATGAACCAACGTACACATACAACAAGTCGTTGTTCGACCAGTCATTTGTCTGGGCCTGAAACCAGTTTTTGACTTTGACCAATGACTAGAAAGGAAGATTTGTTGAATGGCATGACAGGTAATCAAATCCTATCATTCTTAATGAACCACCTTCAACCAATTTCTAAAGTTTCCCAACGGATAGACAAAATGACCCGCTAGATTGTACAATGGGTTGTTGTTTCTATCCGTAGTAGTTGGGCCGATTTGAACTTTTCTGAGTTTCAACTAACGACTCCATAGGACGAGCTGGTACTTCTTCCAATGACTCATCTTCTGGCTTGTTGGTTTTGGGGGAGTAAGGTTTTTTTGCCAAGTTTCAATACTTTGTCAAAAGGGGAAAACACAATGAATCATTACTTCCAACTATGGTCATTGTATTGTTCATTGAATTTGAAGAAGAAATCTGCTTGATGACTAACGAATGTCTTCACAGGTTGTTGTTTCTGACAACAACTCGTCTGATGAGTCATTCTGTGAAAGTTTTCTCTGTTTCCTTCTGGGTTTTCATTCCACGTTCCGCTTTGGTCTTAGAAATTTTTGAGGTGTTACACAAGAATTCTATCCCGATTCATTAAGTCTTCCTCTTCCACTATATGAATAATATATAAGTTCTCATTCTATGATTTACATGCTACCTAATTACTTAAGATTAATGTTTTATGGGTAAATCGTCACCAAGTAAGTAGGATTTGATTATATGAATCATCACACTGCATTACGTAATTTAAATTCATCCCATTCAATATAGCTCAACTGTAATAAACATTATGGATTGGCAAGAAATTAGTCATCATACCTTACAGATAAGTACCCTTTTTAAAACGTGATTTTGAAAATAAAAGATAAAGATTGATGCTTTAAAAAGATCGTGGAGGCGCAAAGTTTATTTGTGTTCTCATTCACAAAAGTTGAATACTACTTTTGTCATGGAGACGTGACCTTTCGAGTTAGCAAAAGGTATGTCTACTCTATGTTAACAACCTAGAACTGGTTTTGTACTTGTCTTGCTGCTATTTCATGTTCGTTCAAAAAGGGCTATTTGAAAAATTCTATTAATTCTAATTTACGTGATACAAATACGGTTATTCTTGTGTCATTATTTATTTTTCAAATTTTTGTACTAACTAGAGTATTTTGATCAATAAATTGTTATGCAGTCATATCACATTTTTATAATTAATTTGAATACATTAACTATATGATGATTGTCTTTTGATTGATTTAGTCATACCTTTGAGGGAAAAGGGTCAAATTTACCCCTCTATTTTAATAGTTAATTTTACCCCCCGTCATACTATTGGGCTATATTTTCCCCTACCGTCATCAAACTATTCATTTTACCCCTTATTTAACGAAAATCCACAAATTACAACAAATTCCCCATTTTTAAATATAAAACCCATAAACCTACAACATAACCCTGCCTGCCCCGACCCAACTTAACCAAAAATGGACCCAAATATCTACAGATCCGTCGAGAGATTTCTGAGCTAAAGATTTCAATTTACACCTTTATATTATTATTTCAAATCTTCAAATATTTAATGGATTTCTTTTTATTTTTTCAGAACCAATTGAAGAGGGTATGTCAAGTAGTTATGATGCTTTATCTTCCATATATGATCTTGGAGAAAATCAAGAAAGCAGCATGGATGAGAAGGAGGATTTTTTTTAAGATGACGATAATGAATTTGGTGCTTCCAATGTTGGATTGGATAAAATGAAATCGAATGGTGATTTTTCATGGCTTGGATGAGCTTGAGATTCCGGACACTAGAGATAGCGCATTAGAGAAATTTTTAGAACTTTGCAGTTTCTTGGCTGGCAAACAAGGCCGCAACTATGGAGACCAATGGTGCTGATCGGATATGGATCTGAATATTTGGGAGAATATGGGGCTTATATATTTGGCTGGGTGGGTTAGAAATTTGGGGTTATTTTGGTTAAGTTGGGTCGAGGTGGATGAGTTATATTGTGGTTTATGGGTTTTATTTTAAAAATTGGTAATTTTTTATACTTGGAAATTTCCGTTAAATGAAGGGTAAAAGTAAATAGTTTGATGATGGTGGGTACAAATATAGCTCCTTAGTATGACGGAAGGTAAAATTAGCTATTAAACTAAAGGATAGACAACAAGACACCTCTATGCTATATCCAATCCTCATTAGTTTTCTATGCTTGTATAGACAACTACCCTCTATTCCGACCATTGATAACAAAAGGAGAAATAGAGGGAGTGATTAATTTGGCCACCAAAAAAAGATAAGGATGCTCAGTTTCAAATCGGCCCAAGTTGACTTTGGGATCGAGTGCCTTGCCCACTATGCCATCGAATGAGACTCTGTTTCACATATGGACGGTAGGCATGTATCTCTACTAAATAGTGTCTTCAAGATGGAACAGATGGTTAGTGCTCAAAAGGCTCAACTAGCTAGGTTAGCCAAAGTTATCCCTCCCATGATTCACCAAGCCATTAAAATAGCTATGAAGCCAGTGGTTAACAAGTTGGGTAGTTTTTGTTACACACGGTAAATTCTTGACATGTAGATGACCTATTCGCATGCTGGTTAAGAGTTTTAGAAATTCATACGTGCGAGAAAAAGGGCCCGGGAGAGACTTCGGACAAGCGCCAAGTCGGGTGTCGCAAGGAAAATGCGACTTATAACGCATTCGACGAATGTGACTTAAAGGTCCCAAGAATAAAAGGCTCCCACTTTGGTTTTAACTTAATTTCACAATTATATTCCAGAAACGACCAGAAAATAGAGGGTGCACAGAGGATCCATTGAAATTTCCTTCCGTTACGCTATTAAACGCAGTCCAAACTCGAATTAATATTGCAGTGGAGTATTAAGCTGCCGGGAGTATTCCTGTGGAGTTTGTTTCGTGAAATTCGGCCGACGAATCTTCGTCCTACCGAGCTAAGGTAAGTGGAATTGCTCAAAATTAGTGTCGATATACTCATAGCCCTAAAGTTGAGTATTTCTCCCTTCTGGACTTTCGAGAAATAGCGAGTTTTCTGATCTTTCGATAAGCCAAATTTTGGGCTATATATATATTGAAAGTGAGATTTTCTTCAAGATTATTAGTTAATTTAGTTCTAATTGATATATGAATACAGTTGGGAGAAATAGCAGAAGTACTGACCGAGCCACGCCAGTTAGTCGGAACCAAAGCGAAGGTATGTAAAGCTAATCTTTGGCAAGTTAGTAATCCCGTATAGAAAATAGCGTGAACTATAGAAGAAAGAATTCAGTCAGAATTGAGTCCAGTATGAATCTAGCAAGCATGTTTTATAATATTATGGTATATTCCGAATGAAAGTTAGTAAAGAAATATCAGACAATCAAATAATATTCAGATAATAAAGATAGCTCGCATGAGAATCAGTTTAATGCGTAAAAGAGTTCAGAATAAGAAATCAGAATACAGACAGTATTTCCAGATCAAACATGCTTGCTATACGTGATTATTATTTGTTGTGACCTGTTTGTGCTATGAGGCAACCCCAGGAGTGTCCTCACCGCCCTCGGTTAATAGTTGTGTCGATCACTCATTGCAGGGTGAGGATACGCCACCCAAGGAGTGGCATGCCGTCTTTAGTAGACGAAGATGGGATGCAGCATTCCCCATATCAGGCTGATCAGCATAGCAGTATAGCAGGTAATAAGGTGATACAGATACAGATATAGATTACAGTTTACAGTTACAGGAGTCCTTCAGACGTAGACACAGTTTTAGTCAGAGGCCATAGCCCGAGCTGCAGACCCAAGGGGGCCGGTAGTGCCCAGTTAGTAGGCGAGTGGAGTGATTTATTTTGGATGGTTTTGACCCGGGTAGGGGTATATAGATTGTGTGTTGGTTGGCACTTTTCTACTTATGGGGCTGGTATAGGTCCTTGTTTGTTATATATGCATATACTTGATATCTAGTAGGTGATAGACAGCAGGTCGCCATGACGACAGGTATGCTTCTACCTTGCCTTCAGTACATATGTTTATTTCAGATTTCGCCAGTCCGCCGCTTCAGATACTTTCAGCTTATTCAAGACTTCTAGTATTGTTGTTTATATTCAGTTATGTTCAGTTTGCTTTATATACTGGTATCACTGGTATTGATGCCTGTTTGGGCGCTGCATTACTTGCCTGCAAACCTATAGACGAGGAGCCGATCCCTCGTGATCTCAGCTACTCGGGGAATAATGCCCTCCTCGTCATCCTGAGCATGATATTCAGAGGTTTACATCATTTTTTTGTTGTATAGTACGGGTAGGTCGGCCTTGTCCCGACCATCTTATCAGTTTTCTTAGAGGCTTGCAAATTGTGTATATATCTCCTCAGCAGTTAGTTGTGCCGGTCGTGGGGCCGGGTATATGTTTAGTTGTTTATGTTGGCCAGGTGAGGCCTTATCCAAGTAGTAGTGGTGACCTGTCGGTCATGGTAGCTGTTTAGCATCTGTTATTTTGATTCAAAGAAACTAGTCAGTATGGTGGCCTTGCTGGCCCACATAGGTTTCCCTATATGTATGTGATTCTGGTTAGCTGATGTTATAGTACAGGTGGCACATAGCCTAGCCGGCTGTATTTACAGATGCTATATAGCCCGTTGATTCCAGAATCAGGGAGTTACAGCCAGCCAGGCACCAGGATGCTTAGGCTCAGGTCTAGCAGTTCAGGTCGCATGTGGCATCAGGTGCCAGTCATACCCCAAGGCGGGGCGTGACAAAACTTGGTATCGTGAGCCGTGTTTTGATCCTGGGACCTGTGGGTTATATTAGTATTGTTATCATATGAAATGCCTTATGTTATATGTATAAATGAGATATTGACTTATCTTTACGATGAATGTTGTAGTATTGTGAGTAAAGTGTATTAGACTTTTCTGCATTTCCAGGTTTTTGCGATAGTCTATATTACAGGGAAACTCGCCTAAATTTTTCTAAAAGTAAGTCCAGTAAGTTGAGATCCCTATATGGAGAAATTTACATTCGAGGACGAATGTTCTAAGGGGGAGGATGTTACACCATTACTTCTAACATGTAGATGGCCTATTCGCATGTTGGTTAAGAGTTTTAGAATGCCATACGTGCGAGAGAAAAGGCCCGGAGACCGGAAAAGCGCCAAGTCGGTGCGTCGCAAGGAAAATGACTTATATAAATCGCATTCGACGAATGCGTGACTTAAAACTCCCAAGAATAAAAGGGCCTCTCACTTTGATTTTTAACTTCATTTCACAATTATATTCCAGGAAATCCACCAGAAAACAAAGAGGGTACGGAGGATCCACTGAAATTTCCTTCCATTTACGCTATTAAACGCAGTCCAAACTCGAATTAATCTTGGGTAGTGGAGTATTAAGCTGCCGGGAGCAATCCCCGCGGAGTTAGTTTTGTGAAATTTGGCTAGCGAATCATCGTCCTACCTAGCTAAGGTAAGTACAGTTGCTCCAAATTAGTGTCAATATACTCTTAGCCCTAAAGTGAGTATTTCTCCCTTTTGGACTTTCGAGAAATAATGAGTTTTTGATCTTTTTCTGATAAGCTAAATTTTGGGCTATATATATTGAAATTGATATTTTCTTCCAGATTATTAGCACATTTAGTTCTAATTGATATATATATATGAATGCAGTTGGGAGAAATAGCAGAAGTACTGACTGAGTTGCTAGTCGGAAAATCCGAAGCGAAGGTAAGGCATAATTCCTTGGCAAGTTAGTAATCCAGTATAGCAAATAGCGTGAACTATAGAAGAAAGAATTCAGAAGTCAAGAATTGAGTCCAGTATGAATCTAGCAAGTATGTTTTATAATATTATGATATATTCCGAATGAAAGTTAGTAAAGCAATATCAGACAGTCAGATAATATCTCAGATACATCATAGCTCAGTATGAGAATCAGTTTAATGCAGAAAGAGTTCGAATAAGAAATCAGGAATACGATAGCATTTTCATATCAAACATGCTGCTATACGTGATTATTGTTTGTTGAGACTCCGTTTGTGCTATGAGGGCACTTTAGAGCGTCCTCACGTCCCTAGGTTAATAGCTGTGTCGACTCGCCTGCTAGAGGGTGAGGATACGTCACTCCAAGGAGTGGCATGCCGTCCGCAGTAGGACGAAGATGGGATGCTCCCATATCGTGCTGATCAGCATAGCAGTATAACCTACCCCGTTGTGCGCTTTCTGTGCAAGGCGGCAGATTACAGATATAGATACAGATACATATTATAGTTTATAAAGGTTACAGAGTCCAATAGACTCAGACACAATTATAGTCAGAGGCAATAGCCCGAGCTGTAGACCCAGCGGGGCCGGTAGAGGTGCTCAGAGTTAGTAGGCCAGTGAAGATTTATTTTTGATGGTTTTGACCTGCAGGGGTATATAGATTGTGTGTTGGTTGGCACCTTCTAGCTTATGGGGGTTGGTATAGGTCCTTGTTTGTTATATATATGTATATACTTGATATCTATTAGCTGATAGACAACAGGTCGCCATGACGATGCATGCTTCTACTCTTGCCTTCGCACAAATAAGCTTATTTCGATTCCGCCACCCAAACCCAGTTTCGTATACTTACTATTCAAAATTTCTAGTATTGTTGTTTATTTTGTATTATGTTCAGTTTTTTATATACTCGGTACCAACGGTACTGATGCCCGTTTGTGGCGTTAAGCATTACTTGCCTGCAGGTACTCATAGACGAGGAGCCGATCCCTCATGATCCTAGCCAACGCAGAGTCATCAGCTCCTGTCATCCGGAGCTTAATATTCAGAGGTTTACATCATTTTCTTTTGTTGTATTAGCCGGGTAGGTTTGGGGCCCTATCCCGACCATCTTATCAGTATTCTTAGAGGCCTGCAAATTGTGTATATATCTCCCTGTAGTTAGTTGTGCCGGTCTTGTGGGGCCGTGCGTATGTTTAGTTGTTTATGTTAGCCGTGAGGCCGTGTGAGGCCTTATCCAGTTAGTAGTGGTGACCTTGTTGGTCACGTATCAGTTTAGCATCTGTTATTTTGATTTAGAAGAAACTAGTTAGCATGGTGGCCTGTTTGACCATAGGTTTCCCTATATGTATGTGATTCTGTTAGCTGATGTTATAGGAACAGGTGGCTATAGGGCCTAGCTGGTCGGGGGCTGTATTTACAACCTTATATAGCCCGATTCTGTGAATCAGAATTAGAGCCACTCTTGCACACCAGATGTGCTTAGGCTCAAAGGGGTTCAGAAATTGTGTCCTAATAGCACCAGGTGCCATTGATACCCCTGGGTTATGGCGGACAGTTTGTGTGCTTGAGTATGAAGTGGCGGCATTACGATGAATTGGATAGAAGAAGGGAGATGATACAACCCATGGATTTTGATTTAAACATCCCACCTATGTGGGACAAGATCCACTGGCAGGCTAGCAGCTCTCTAGAGGACTCGATGAACAGGGTATAGCCCAATTGAGAATGCAACAGCCGTAGAAGTTCAAGATAGTGAGCCACCCCCGTATTAAGGTGCCTCCTCCCATGGATGCTACTCATCCAGACGATCCATATCAGGTGGCCTGATTTATCTTGCTATACCATGAAGCCAAGACCCTTCCGATGCATGGGTGATGATTTCGCTAGGTGAACCATTTGTGCTCCCACCTAACCCATTGATGTCTTCCGTGGAGGACATAGCTTCATGGAATTTTGCATGAGGACCCATGCTACCCTTCTATCCCAGGGAGTCATTCTGAATATCTTCTTTTAAGCCATATGTGCATGCCTTGGGGACAAGGCATGTTTTGTTTGGGGAACGGCTAGATGCCTTTGTCGGACTTGTGAGGAGCTGTTGTGATGCTTGATTGAATGAATGCCCTAGTCTTGTTTTGAATTTGGGCTGTCTTTCTTACTTTGATAACTTTCATTGACGGGTTGGTCTTACATATCCAACAATTTGACCCTTTCTTTGCAAATTGCCTTTGTAGATAATAGATAGTAATAAACTCCAAGGGTTTTTTTATATCACATTTTTTTTTCAAGGAGAAAATTTTTGTGTTTCTTTTAGCATGTCGAACTGGGTAACATTTCCCTGCGATAGATTGAGATGATAGATTGAGAGGCGAATTTTTTAAGGAGAAATTCCATTTATTTGACTCGTTGTTGTTCTTGATTTAATTGATACCACCAAAAAATTTTTAGTGTGGCAATGAGTTTTGAAATTGAAAAGGGGCTTGAAATTGAAAAGATCACTTTTGTCATGAGTTGTACATTCTTTATTTGGCTTTTTAATATTCAAAGCGAGTATGAAAAACTCAAAATAGCTTGTCTAAAGTGATACCTTTGAAGTTATCGTGAAAATAGCTAAATTCCTTGGAATATGATGCCTTGTGTATGCATATTTTCAAGAACTTGCCCCGAATGTAATTCAGGAGAAATCCTAAATGTAGCTGCACTTGAAAGATGACTTTAGGATTTTGTTTTGGTTAGTCACTTTACCACTAAATGCCTTCCTTGGACATCAACCTTTATTAACCACTATTTGAGCCTTGAGCCTATTTCTTGGCAACCACATTACAAGCCTTACACCTATTTTCATCCTTCTTTGACACCCATTCCTTCCTAATTGCTAGTGATTAAAAAAATGAGCCTTGGAGCTCAAGAGTTGGGGAGATGAATGTGATGTAGGCAAAAGCCTAAGTTTGTGGGTGTAGAAAAAAAGGGGGGGAAGGATAAGCCTTAAATGTCAGGTAGCACCAAATTGCTTGATGAAAAGAATAAAATGGCTGGTTGAAAAACCTTGGATCAAAAGAAGAAAGAAATGAATTAGATAGTGCTATCTCTTGAGTAAAAGAGGCTTGATGAAGAAATCGAAGGTGTTCAAAGAGTGGCTTGACAGAAAATTTGGATTATGAAAAAGGAGAGATAAGGTGGAGTTGAATCACTATGTGTTGCGGGATGTTTAATGTATCACATAAAGTCATTAGGGAGGTTCTAGTCAACTAGAGCTAAAAGTAGTCCTAAATTCAACCTGTAATGCCCTGCAAGCCCTAAGATCAGACTCGGAGTTGAAACTGGAGCAAACTGGATATTCTACACCAGATCACATAACGAGTTGTTACTGGACTCATGGGGTTGACCATGAGTCGTTAGGTGACTCGTGGTAAAGTAATTGACTTACATTTTGGGATTTGTGATTTAAAGTCACCACGGACATGACCATGAGCTCATTAGACCCTACAACTCGTTGAGTCAGTTGTGGTCAGGGTTGAGAAGGATTAGGACTTTTGGGCAGGAAGATCACGAAAGATGACCACAAATTCGTGGTCACCAATGATGATCCATTAGGTCCCTCGTGGGACCCTTGAGGAAAATTGCAATGCACTCAACGACTGAGGTAATGACTCGTGACCAGTCCCTCGTGAGGATTGGTAAAATATTTTTCCCTACGAGTTTATTAAGGTGGGCTTTTCCATAATTTCTATGATCCTAAGGACTAAACTACATCGTTTTAAGCTATGAATAGTGGGTTTTAATAGGGGAAAATTTATTCTAAGCTATTCCTATTCATGCATGCAAGAGTAGAAGTGTAGGGAGGGTGATCAAGGCTAATTCTTCAAGGTTCTTCATCAATTCTTCCTTGGAAAATCAGAGAATCCTATAGAATTAGATCCCTTAAGGTATGTAGGGTTATGAATGGGTGAATTTGTTCACACTCATGCCAAATCCCTCTCTAATATATAAAAATCTATGAGTTGATTCTATGATGCATGAATTTCTAAGTCAATATCATGGGTATGATCTAAGTATGTTTTAATTGATGATTATGATTCATGGGAACGTTTTATCATGTTTTCAATTACTAATCATGTTTACTAGGTTTACAAATTATGATGCCCATTCGCGAAGGTTTTTAGAAGTTGAGATTTATGATGTATGTTCAATTATGATGAATTATTGATGAGAAAAACATATTTTCAAGCTACCCATGTTTATGACTGTTTTCAAGTGAATCTAGTTATTTTCAAGCATGTTAAGTATTGGGCAAGCCTATATGTTCAAGTATGATTTATGATTAATATTAATTAGCTTACCACATGGTTTTGAGTCTAGACTCCAATTTTACTCAACTTTTGTATGGTTTGAGCAAAGACTACCCTGGGTCTTTAGCTTGGAATCTTGCTCACACCTGCGCTGGATCGACTCCTTCAGTCGGGGTGCTACCGTCCGACGTCCACCAACCTAACTTTGTTTGCCATCACGTCTTCAAGTATTTAGCATACTTGGGCATTCTCATGAAACATCAATAAGAGTGGCAATTTATGTGGAAGTTCTTTGAACTCTCAAATAACTTTTGAAACATTCCTCCTCCTTGCTCTTCTTAATTTCGAGGGAATGGTGGTGGTGGTTTTTGTGCGGCTCGCAATGAAGGTTGCGCATTTTGTTTCACAGCACTATGATTTTCTCCAGTGTTGGTTGTCCGGTCTAACCAACTCGGGTTGCACCTTTCTCAGCTCTTAGGCACTGCATCAGCTAATTGCTTCCGCTTCTAAGACTGATGGCATTGATCTGGCCGGGTTAGGATCTGTGTCGCTTTGGTAATCCCCTCTGTGATCTCATATTTTGAGCAGTTTCTATCTGACCCACTTGTTTTCAAGATTGCGGGTGGCCACTTGTTGTCTGTGCCATCCTCGCCTGATTTTCACTAATTGAGTCTGGGTCTGCATGATTTTCTGCAATGTTTCTCCATGTTGCTACTCAATGGCCCATCATTCTACCTATTCTGCTGATACTGTTGTAGTTGAGGTTGCATATAATTCTACCTTTGATTTCCACCTCAAGAAAAATTCGGGTGGCCCTGCCAATTTCTGTTGTAGTTGTTTGCTTTCTGATTCCTCTGCACATTACCAACAAAATTGACTGATTCCGAATTGCCCACAAGATTCTACATTGTGCCCTATATTACCAATAATTTCACACCAACTTGAGCTTGCTGAACTGCATTAACCTGTCCCTGCTGTTGGTTCACTCAGTTTATTAAACTGAGTCATCATCTGATGCTGAACGAAGCTAACTACACTACCAAGGCATTCATTCCATCTACCTCTATCAAACCTGATCTCTTTCCCTGCCCCCTCGCAATGACTCTGTTGTGCCACTTGGATTTCCTTAAGCAATTCTGTTCAACAAAGTGTATAACTCATCATATGTCTTCTCCAAGGCTTTCCCACCCGATGTAGAGTCTAGTAATATTTTTGTGTGTGGGTCTAGAAATTCTACAAAGGTATGGGCCAGCACTTCATTTGATTGCTGGAGATGGGGACAGTCTCTCAACAATGACTTGAATCTCTCCCAAGCCAAATATAAATTTCTCATCATGCTTCTGCTTGAAATTGAGTATTCCAGAATAAAATCGTGACAAAATGATTTTAGGAGCTAAGGGACCTATTTATAGTAAATGAGAAACGTGCACAATTTAGCCTATCGTGGAATGGCCCAGGCTACCGAGTGTATCGCGGAGCACTGCCGCTGTGACACGGAGGTAACGCAGAGGCTCTCTGAAATAACCAAAAATCGTCCCTAGGCAGCCTCTTGCCGCGTTGGTAGCGTGTCACGCTGCTTGGGCAGCACGCTAGGTGGCCTTGCTGCAGCCTGCCTTGGCACGCTGCCAACGCGCAGGTGGGCTGTTTCGCGTAATCTTCTGCCGCATGTTCGTTTTAATTCCGATTTCAAGATTCTACTTCACCAACTCATGGATTAGTCCCTCAAATTCATCTAAACTTACAAAACAAAGACTAATCATATTGGTTAGTACATATATTCACATTTATATAAATTACATGAAATGTATATAATCAATTAGCTAAACAAGACTAAATTAAGATATAAAGCATCACTCAAGTATGCTATTTTGCTCGAGATCATTACTATCATCCTAACTCGGTTGTCCTCGAAAGAGTCCTTTCATTTGTAGCAGGTGTAACATTGTGGTGGACACATGAAATACCACATTCCCCATCATGATTGGTAGGTGAATGGCACCCGCTAGTTCTGGCATTATCGGATCATCATTCTCGTGGTCCATGTGGCCATTTGAAGAACCTTCTAAGAGTGTTGGCCTACAAAAGTCAGCCTAAAGAGATACCAAATGATACAACAGATGTAAAAAACACAAGATGCTCAATTAATTCAAATCAAAATCAACTAGGGGCTTTCTAATCCTATTCCCAGCAATGAAAGCAAAATTGATGACGTCCAAATTCACTCTCAAAGGGAGAAAGTGTAAACGGTCGTCGCGATGTAACTATCCAACTCGTGAGTCGGGGTCGAATCTATAGGAAATAGGGATTTGATTGCACAAATGTTGTCTATTGAATTGAGCTAATTTGCATCATTGCATTAAATATGTTAAAATAAATGTTGGGGGAAAGTAAGATCACAATTTGAAGTTAAATTAACTATCAATCAAACACAAGGCAATCAAATTGAATGAACAAATATGAGCAAAGGCCTGGGATGTGCTATTGATGGGGCATCAATTGGATTGGAATTAACTAGATAATCAAATTATTACTCACAAGCATAAATAACCATGGACAAGGTGGCACCCAATGTTTTTCAACCACTTAGGTGCCTTTATCCTCGGGTTTTCTCAAGCCCCGTGGTCTCAATTAATTCATCCTCTATGGCTTTGGTAAGAATTGAACTATCTCTAGCCTCAACTCTTTAATGGGTGTATGAAAATGGGTTTTGGCTATCTCTAGCCCTACCCCAGATAATCAAGACCCAAATACCCACCATTGTCTTCTCACCCATATTTTATTCCCCTTTTTCAAGAAAAAATAGAATAAGTCAACATAACCCACAT
>JACEIK010006901.1:27520-51239 GCA_018107945.1 Datura stramonium
GTAGGGGTCGAGGTCGAGGTCGAGGTTAGGAGTTGAGATTGGGGTTTGGAGGTTAGGGTTGAGGTTAGGAGTCAAAGTAGAGGTTGAGATTGAGGTGGGGAGTCGGAGTCAGGTCGGGATCAAGGGAAGAGGGAAGGGTGTTAGATTCAGGAGTTGAGATTGAAGTTGGGGTTCGAGGTCATGGTCGGGGCTGGGGTCGAGGGTCGGGATCAGGTTGGAGGTTGGGGTCGAGGTCAGGAGTTAGAGCCAAGATGGGAGGTCGAGGTTTGGAGTCAGAGTTGATGGTCGGGGGTTGAGGTCAGAATCGAGAGTTGAGGTTGGGATCGAGGGTCAGGGTCGAGGTCAAGGTCGGGGATCAGGGTTTCGAGATCGATATCGAGAGTTGAGGTTAAGGGTCGCGGTCGGGGTTGGAGGTCATTATTGAGATCGGAGTTGGGGTCAGGATTGGAGGTTGGGATCGAGGTCGAGAGTTAGAGTCGGGGTCGGGGTCGAGGCTGGGAGTTGGAGTTGGTGTTTGAGGTCGAGGGTCAAGGTTTAGGTCAGGGTCAGGGTCGGGATCGGGATCGATGTTGGAGATTAGGATTGGGGTTCGAGGTCGAGATCGGGAGCCGAGATTAGGGTCGGAGTCGAGTTTCAGATCGAGGACGATACTTGGGGCCTAGGTCGGGGTCATCATAGAGTTCGAAAGTCGAGATCGGATCCTGGGTCGAGGCAGGGACTTGGGTTCTGGTCGAGATTGGGATCGATATCAGGAGTCGGGAGTCGGGACTTTGAAAAATATTTGATTAACTTTATGTAGGAAAGTCATTATTCTTAATTCTTAAATTCGAGGAAAATAAGTCAATTTGAAAAAACAAAATTCAAAATATCTTAATTAACTAAACATGAGAAATTGAAAAATATTTTTCAAAATTATTTTTCTTCATACCAAACACACCCTTATAAGTGATTTATAAATATTTTAAACTATGTATTAGTATTGATATTTCTTAATGTCCATTAAGCACGTTTTACTCCTAAATTGTAGATTTTCTTTACTTTATGAAATCCAGTGATAAATATTGTTTCCTTTGTTATTACGTATTTTTTATATTGAAAAGTTATAGAAAAAACTTTACGACTTTATGATACAATAAGACTAAATAAAGTATTTTCAACATTTCTCACTTTAAAAAAAAACTAAAGTATTTTTCAAATTCTAAAGTAGAGTACTATTTGCTCATGAATATATGGGTAAACATGTCTCATCCAACCCATTTTTATCCATATGAAATATGGGCGGGTTAAAATATTACCTATTTTATATTGACCCGTTTTCAATCCGCCCAAATTTGACACAACCCACCCATTTGCATTATTAAATATGGAAAATTGAGGTTGATGAGTTTTAGGAGAAAGATAAATTTTATCCTCGGGTTTCTTTGAAATTAATTTTTTTTTATTAGGGTAGTTATGTTTGGGATCAGTGTTTTAAAAGGTGGAGAAGTAAGATAAATTATTTTATGCAGCACGGGGTAAGACGTAAGCACGGAAACACGGAGCAGAAGTCCCATGGATATACGAGGGGTATATCTCATGTATTTTTAATTTTTTAATTTTATTACTAAGAAAAATAAGCAAAACTAATATTTTTAATAATTCTACAAATAAATTCAAAAATAAATAACCAATAATATAGAAAAAGATATTATAATTATTATTTGAGAAAGGTAACAACACAAAAAATGATAATCGTCGAGATAATCTTTAAAATGAAATCATCATCCACTTCATCATCGATCTCTATATCTACTAATCCTTTTGACTCTCAAGTCTCAATTAATATTTACACTAATTATTGTTTAAATATTAAGAAGGAGAAAGATAAATAGTGTAAGAATAATACCCAAATATAGCCAAAGTTGTCTCAGGAATATAGTGTCATGGAATCTCAATCTTATCAATTTTAGTCATAGTCATCTAAAAAATGATTCATGACAATGTCATTTTCTATAAGAGTTGCTTTCTTTATTGATACATTTTAAGAAAAATTACTACAATATAAAAATATGATCGCATAAAGTATAAATATCATAAAATCAGTAACTAAAAAAATTATCTATAAAAAATTATCTATAGAAAAAATACTTTTAAAATAATAAAAAATTAAATTTAACGCCTAAACTTATGCTTTTACGCCCGAAACTTACGCTTAAGTTTTGAGGCTAACACTTTATGGATTCATGTTTTCATTTGCGCCTCAAACATTTTCAAGTTTGACCGGCCGCCCTATTTTGGCGCGCTCTTTAATTTTTACCCCTTAGATTGGTGGTCTTTAATTTTTGTCCTTCAATATTTTAAGTAATTAAAAATATTTAAAGATTAGAATTTTGCTAATATTTTTTTAAAAATCACAAAAACAAAACAAAATTCACAAGTAAAAATTTCGCAAGGCATAGGGTAGTCTTAAAATGCGTAATGCATGCTATTGAACTTCCGCACCAAGACACATAAGTTCGCAGAGAGAAGTTCAATTGCGTGAACTGCTCTACGCACAAGTTCCCTATCAACTTCGCGCCTGAAAGATACTCTACGTTATTAAACTCGCGCCATACAGTAAATTATGTAATCAACTTCTCGCCCTCAGACACAAGTTCAAGAGGCAGTAGAGTCACGAATCGAACCGTAATTGAACTTCTGCCCTCATGCACAATTTCAATTACTTGAACTTTTGCCCTTAGACACAAGTTCATGTTACTTAACTTATGTCTGAGGCACACAAGTTCAATAACATAAATTTATGCCTACCAGACATAAGTACATGTTACTTAAATTATGTCTGGAGGCATAACCTGTATAAAGCTATGTCTTAAGGCATAAATTAGACAAAAACTTATACCTTGCGATTTTTTTTTGTTTTTACAGTTAAGGATATTGACCACTTTTTTTATCTCTTAAACTGCCGAAGGGCAAAAATTAAAGACCCCTAATTTGAGGGGCAATAATCAAAGACCACCCCAAAATAAGAGTATTTATATAAATGACTCAAACATTTTTGGTATGTCATGCTCCGAGTATTTTTGGTATGTTACCCCAAAAACGTCTTTAAAAACCTGCTTGTATTTCTAAGAAATGAGGGATATATGAGTAGTATACCGACATCGTAACTGAGGAATTTATTTTATGTTGGTGTCAAATACAAGCATCAAATTCATCCTCTAACAATGCTATCTGAAGGGTGCAGTGTTTCCCTTGCGCCTTAATGCACAATAGTAATTGCAGTAAAACATCTTATTTGTGCATCCTAATTTGTAGGCTATTTCTGAATGGCTAGTGATGCCCACGATTGTTCTCTTCATTTGCCGAAAGATCTACAAACATAAAGAAAGAAATTGGCCTGAAAAATGGGATAGGAAACTGCAGTCACTGGGCTTTATCATACATCTTCTTCTTCTTCTTCTTCTTCTTCTTCTTCTTCTTCTTCTTCTTCTTCTTCTTCTTCTTCTTCTTTCTTTTTCTTTTTTCTCTTTTTTTTTGAATATTTTAGTTTAAGTTGGGTAACTAAACAACCAAACTTTCTAATTTATCTTGCACTAATCCTTAAGCATCTTTTTCAATAGACATAATGCTGGCGTGCTGGAATGAAGAAATTTACACATTATGATGTTCATAGTTTAAAGTGGGTCACAAATTAGATCTAACTTATGTACCAGCAAAGAAAAGGAAGAAATGCAGCTTAGACGACAGCTGGAGGGTGGCCCGGAGGTGAGTGTCTGGAGTTGTCATCGTCTTCAGTTCTCTTGAGTTTCTGAGGCAAACTGTGTTTTGGGAGTTGGTCACTTGCCTTTTCTCTTGATTCCTTTATGCTAAGGGATGTGTATACTGTCATTCCACCAAGAGCTGCAACGGCACCACATATACTTATCCACCCTGGATCTGAACCAAACAGGAAATATCCTCCTAGTAGGATCACACAAGTCTTGAATTGTCCTAAAACAACATGTGATGTTGCTGATGTAGCTCTGCATGGACAAATTACAGTTCTTCTTAACAAAATGTAGCAAATAGTACAAGAGAAAATAAGGAAATCTTCAAAATTTTCAGTAAAACCAGGCAACAGATAATTCTAGAGCTCATAATAGAAGACTCTCTAGTTTGTATCTGTATACTAGAAGAAAGAAGTAGCGGCTTTGAGCACTAATAGGAAAACAATGTCTCTTACCCAAGTGCTAAAGCTCCAGACCATTGCAAGAGAAAACCAAGTAAAGCTGAGATGAGAATAGCAATCGTATTGTGGATATCCCACTTGAAGGATAGCACTCCTGGAGGGTCTAACCAAGGCATCAGTGCTACCAAGAAGAATATTGTTACTGGGGTTGTCCTCCACATCAACCTGTATTAAAACTTTGGTCTTCATCATATTCAAGCAGATTCACTTGCTATCATATGAAAATTAAAAGAAAAAAGAAAAGCACTTCCTACGCAAGAGCAGTCCAATTGGTTTGTTGTTGGAGATTTGACCAAAGAATTTTGTTTACACTGCTTGGAACTATCCATGCTAGTGCAATACAAGCCCCAAAGAAATTAAATTCCAAGTCTGTGACAGTTGCAACTGCAACGCCTACTGACACGACAGTCAAAGCCAGAACCTGCATCATTGTTTCAACTTAAATAAGAAAATTCGAGAATGATGTAATCATAAAGGGCTATATTTTTTATAGATATTATTTGGTAATGCCTTTATGTGACTAACTTTGTGAAAGGATACGGTTTTCTTGAAAAGAAAGAACTCTGCAATGACAATGGTTGGAGTAACAGCAATTTTAGCCATCTGATAGAAACCCACACTGCACGAATCAGCTAGTTAGGAAAAAGAAGTTGCCACAAGGTTTGGACTTGGAGAAAAGGTTTACAATATGGGAACCTGTTATGCTTCAGACTAGCATTGGCAAGGCCAGAGGCAAAAGCCATCACAACACCCAAAGAAAAGAGTGAAGAAAATGGTGTTGATTTAGCAGGAGGAGCAGCTGGAAGCAATGACAAAGCCTTGAAGATGGCAAGTAGTATCCAAGCACAGCAGTAATGGATGAACGTTAGGAAAATTGGAAAATTAAATCCAACTCTGCCCATAACCTGCAAATTGCATTAACAAGTTTAGAAGCCAATAAAATACTTCACAGTCACAGATAAAATATCTAATAACACAAGCCATACCAGGTCCTGTCAATAAAAATTGAAGACTATTTTTTGGGGGTTACATATATTGCAACCATCAAGAGATGGAAAATGTAAGAAGGAAAGCCATACAAGTTTGTTTCCCAATATTATTCCAACAGCAACCATGAAATTGAAGGTCATTGCCATAACTGGACCACAGAATCGTTGTTGTTGACGCTTGGCTCCTTCTGATGTTCGAAGCTCATTGTAGAGGGAACCTCTGAGCTCTTCCAGTGCCCGACCTGGTTTATAATAGGGCCATACCAGCAAAATCCTATGAATATATCTTTGAATCGAGGCAAAAGCACAAGTTATTCTAAATAACAGCTAAATTATGTATAGTAAGTACTACTAAATGGAGAGAAATTATTGTTCTAGGTAATGCTTATTACCCTAAATGATGCAGAGCAGTTGAAAAGCAGAAATCCTACAAGATATCTGTGGATGCAGAGGAACCGAGGCGGATGCGGCTTATACACTACCGGTTCAACTGAACTCAGTATTTTAAAAACGGGACATTTACATACATATGTGTACATTTATTTATTTTTTGAGAATGAAAAAGAAAAGTACAATGAGCTAAGAACCTTGAGAATGAGCCTTTAAATGGAATAATAATTGATTCTTAACTACATGCTGATAAATTTAGATACTCCTGATTAAGACAATAGTATATACATTTTGCAGCAAAGAATTAAATTACATTACTAAATTGACACTCTAATTTTCTACAGATAAAATAAACGAACAGATTATCGAATCCCAGTTCCAGTTATTAAGCCACCAAAGAATGTGTGCGGAAAGTAATTTTGAAAACCTAAAACCCTATTGAATAACAAAGCAAACAGAAGAAAAATACTTTAAGATTCTGAAATCCAATTAAGAATGGGGCTAATAGCGCTTCACCTGCTTCACCTGCATCGCTATCTTTTCTCTTGATAAACCTTCTACCCCCATTTCCAAACAAAGAATCCAGAAGGCCCATAACCTTCCCCCCCAAAAAATCGCTTACCAAAGGGAAAAAAAAACTCTCAGTGCACAATGCCCATAAATTGATGAAAAAAGAAACACTTAATTAGAATGAGAAGGATTTCAAAATCTGATGAATGGGGAGGAAAAGGAACGTAAAGAGTGAAGAAAAAGCGAGAAGTAGTGCCATTGAATGATGAAGAAATGAATATTTTAGCGGAGGAGGAGGAGGAAGGACACAGTGTAACAAGAAGTGATCAAACAAGTGTCATAACCAAGGCAAGTATGAAGGATCTCAATCTCCTCCAATGAGAGGTAACATTTCAAATTTCAAAACTACTATATAATGCAATATGTAAGTATCTATACTTATTAATTTGGGAATTTTACTTAGAGATACAAATTAGGGATAAAATTAACCTATTTAGTGAAATAATCTTCATAAAATAATTATGTTGCTTTTATTTATTTGATTATTCATCGTAGCTTTATAAATAATTTTTTTTAAATATAAAATTAAGCTTATCATGGAATCTAATAAAGTTTGTTATGAATTAAAAGTTGATGATTAACTAAAATAAATAAATTAAAATCTATATCTTTGAATTAAAATATTGAAAAATTAAATTTTGAATTGGAAGATTAAATTATTTAATTTTAAAGATAAAGCAGAATTTATATCCATTGGATTTGAATGTGATATCTCTTTATTTCAGTAAATTGTCCGTTGTAGCTTCAATAATAATTTTTTAAAATATAAAATTGAGCTTATCATAGAAAAATAAACATGTGCCTTTTCGGATAAAGAAAATCCAATAATTCTGTTATTAATTAAAAAATGATGATTAATTAACCAAAATAAATTTAAAATTATATCTTCATACATGAGATAAAATCTTTAAATCTATATCTATACTGAATTTGGATTGAATTGATAATTTGGATTGAATTGAAATTGTTTAATTGAGATTCAGAAAAGTTAGAATTTGAATTTGAATGAAAAGATAAAAATAAGAGCATACCATGATTTTCTAGTCTTACTGAATAGGGTGAAATTGGATCTGTCCAGGTGGAACAATGACGTAGTGGCATGTGGCGTGTATGATCGATCACAACGGTTCAGTTAAAAAACGTTGACTAGCATTTCCGGAACTCGATCAGACAATACAACTCATTTAAAAAGACTTCAAAATCATTGCAATCGGAGCCTCGCCAACATGGCCCTTTTGGCAATGAAATTATAATTCTGAATGCAAAAGTATAGCCGAATAAGACAAATGTGATAAGTTCACCAACCCACAAATCACGGAAGAGGCTGAGATCCCCATCGACCGATATATAATCACAAAGTTAGTGACCTAGTGGAAGACTATGAGAGGGCAAAGCATAAGGAAGTTATTCCCTAAGGCATCTCTATAACTAGATACTTAGTTCTCTGTATTAGGAATTCAAAATTCTAATTCACACATTGTATTAATGCATTTTCGCTAAGCTCGAGGCTTTTTGTTCTTTAGTTTTTAAGTGACACCGGTTATATAGTTCTAAGGCCATCAAGATGTGATCTTTAATCATTGCTTTTTTATTTTATCGTTCTTAAATTTATTAATCTTTGCTTTTCCGGTGATTTATCCCGTTATTTTTTAATTGCAAGATTGATTCAACTCGTATGCCTTTAAACCACTTTGATAAATTCAACCATACCATTTTACGGGTAAATAGTTTGGCCCTTAACTTGGGCTAGGAAAATTGTAGCGTTGCTTTGATCTCTTAATCCTCTATTTGCTAACTTATTAGAATCTTCTTTGCAAGAGAATTAGACAGGTTCGGATAGACACGGATTAGGACCTTCTTAGATTTCAGCCTGGGGTGGATATAAATGCCGAAAAACTAAAAATTTAGTTTTCGATTCTGATCTCAGTTTTGGGTTCTTTTTTTCTTAAAATTTTGGTTATTCGGTTCGATTTTCAATTTTAGAATTTCAAAATTTCAGTTTTCGGTTTTAATCAAGAATTTTATATATTTTAAAAATAAAATAAAATTATAACTTAATTTCAAAATAATAAAAAATAATAAAAATATTACACTCAACCAAATCTCAAAGCACATTTAGAGAATTATTTATACAATTGACACAATTGCTTAAGTTTTTTTTATAGATAACAAGTTTTATAATAGTTTTAGCATGTTAAGAAAATTCTTACAATTACTAATATGCTTTGAAAGAAAGATGAAATATATAATATTTATTTAACAAGAAATTAGAGACCATAGATTATTGAAATCTTTAAAGACTCTTATTTTTTTATTAAGTCAGTTATAAGGATATTAAGCAGACGAGTGAATTTATTATCAAAAGCTATGTACGTACTTGGTACTACTAAAATAAATCAACTGATCTCGCTAAGAATATGTAAATAAAAATTTAAAACATTGCCTAGTTAATTTTTTTTCCTTAAAATTAAGCTTAGTTGAATTAAACTTTAGAATTCAAAACTTAAAATAATTTATTTTGAATTTAAAAAGATAAAACAACTCATTTTTAATTAAAAAGTAGCTCATTTTGTAAGCGAAAAAATAACCCATTAATTAGGCCCATAACTGAAAAAATCGAATTAGAAAAATCAAACCGAACTGAATTTGAAAAAATTGAACTGAACCGAATTAGTTCAGTTTGGTATTCGGTATACTAAATAAAAAATCGAAAATCATAAAAAGTGAACCGAAATTTTAAAAAACCGAATGCTTACCCCTAAAGGGAATTCCATAAACATCATAGCAAGCATCATGACCAACATTGATCAAAATAGTTGAATGTAAATAAAGACAATACTGACTTGATCCCTAACAATGAGCAGACTCCTCTTGGACCATGTGGTCACTTGCCAGTTGAGGAGCAAACTCCGAACAGTAGTAGTCACAATGGTGTGCCTCGTGGAGAGTTTGATCTGCATGATCCTAGGAAAAATATTTCCAGTGACACAATGAGTTCGATGATGAGGATCTCAGGAACTTCACAAACAATGAAAATATGAGTCTGGAGGAAAAGGTAAGGCTGTTGGTCATCCAATAAGGTAAAATAATGAAACTCCTTATGCGTCAAGGTCATAATATAACTTTGCTCCAAAAAACCAGGGACTCCCATAACCCAACTCCAAAAGTACTGACTCCACATGTGTGATGCATTTGATATGCCTCCAAACTTGAAAAAAATTTTGATCCAAACAAACTTGATATCATCGAAGAAATTCTTCTTCCATTTTAGGAAGGGGAAGGACGAAGCCTATCGAGAAAGGATAAGTGTAGATCAAGAAAAAACCACATATACGATGCATAATTTGTATGACTTCAGGCATGAAAGTGATGTTCACTTCATCGCCCCAATCACAGTCTCGCCTCACATTGGGGAGATCCTCCTCTCTCACCAAAGATTTATATTCCACCACCGCTTTGTCATTGCCATAACTTAGACAATCATTGAAAGAAATAAGAGTTTTGGGGATAATATCAACAATAAGGCCTTCGTTGTCAATTTTCTCAGTTTGACTATTCACACAATCTTTTCCTTCATGCTGGACCGGCGGAGGCCTTCTAATTATAGTATGCTCGTCGGTGAAAGATTGTGTAGAAAGATCAACCTCTAATGGAGTTAAAAGAGAATGAGAAGATGTGGGTGTAGAAAATACAATGAAATGTTGGAAAGAAAATCGAAAAGTAAGGGATTTTCAAAGAAAAATAGCAGAAGCAAGAAGTGCAAAGTATAAAAAAGAAAGCAGAGAGTAGCTTAAATAGGCATTGCAAGGTGTAGGTCTCAGGTTGGGTACAATTTTAGTATAACCACGGTAGGATACGTGGGCGAGGAATTAAATGCAAGGGACGCACATCGCATAGGGTGTCAGTGGGACGTTTCTTCTTTCTCACCTAAAAACTTTTAAGCTCATTCACTTTCCGGTTTCAAGACAATAGTAATGAAAAGTGGCGGGACTATCTGTATAGGGTAAAATCAGACCTGCCAAATGTATAAATGACATAAGGCACATGGAGGGTAAGACCAATAATAGCTATCCGATTAAGAAGCATTGATCAGTTTCTTCGGAACCCGACAGAAGGATACAACTCAATTTAAGAAGACTCCAAAATCACCATCACTAGAACTGGAGCCTCGCTAGTACGGCCCCTCTGGCTTTGAAATTATTGTTCTGAATATGGAAGTATAGCCGGATAAGGTAGATGAGATAAGCTCAGCAACCCGTAAATTATGAACGATGCCGAGATTTTCTTTATCGGTACGTAATCATAGAGTTAGTGACGTGGTGTAAAACTATGAAAGGGGCCGAACCCTATGCAAATTGTTCCCTATGGCGTCTCTGTAAATAGATACTTAGTTTTCTATATTAGGGGTCTAGAATCTGTATTCACACATTGTATTAACACAATTTCTCTAAGTTTGAGGCTTTCTGTTCTTTAGTTTTCAAGTTACTCTGGTTATACAAGGCCGATCTCCAAGAGTTAATATATTGTTTTTTTACTTTATCATTCTCAAATTCATTATTCTTTCCTTTGTTGTGATTTATCTCATTATTATTTCATCATGAGATTGATTCAACTCACGCATTCTTAAATTATTTTAATAAATTTAACTGTATTATTTTACGATTAAATACTTATATCACATTTTAATATTAAAATTTAAAAGTATATGCTGACTTATCTGTTAACAAGCCAACAAAACAAAAAACCATAATAAATTAATATTAGATTATTCCATCTAAATGTGCGAAAAAAATAAAATCACACTAATAAATAATGCCATAAGATGGACATTTAAGGAATAAGTTACACACAAATTTGATTTGAACAAATATAGCATTAGAGTTTCAATTTTAATAGATAATATATTACAGTTTTTGTTAACTTAAATTGTATTTATTGTAAGTTAGATAAGGTACTTTGTGCATACATGTGAATTTTTTTGTGAGTGCCAGAGTTGTACTTTAATGCTAGGTCCTTAAATTACATTTATTACTTTGATTTGAGTGTTTAGACTACTTATTCTTATATGGACACTTGCGTCATGTTAGATAGGTTATATGGTTAGTTTTCTTTGACAGAGTAGGTGAGAGAACTTAAATTTGAAAAACTAGAGTCCGTCTCTGAAGTTAGGAGGTTAGATGTTTGTTGTTTTGTATATCTTGCATGATGAGCGGGAAGTGCATTTGATATTGTGAATTGCTATGTGGTCGATTTATTTGTATCAACCAAAGTAGGTATGTTCCTAGGCCTAACTTATTAATATGAGCTTAAAGGTTTGCTCGAGGACGAGCAAAAGTGTAAGTGTGGGGTGGGCGTATTTGTATTCCTGCTTGTCATATTTTACCTATGTTTATTCTTGTTTTGAGAAGTATATTCACTTATAGTTACTTGTTCTAATTGAAAACTCTTGATTGTTAGCTAACAAGTATGATGAAATATTTTTTAGGAAAATATGGTGGAAATCAACCGGAATGAGCTAAATAGGAAGATTCAAAGCTTTGGAGCGAATTCAAATGAGTTTCTAGGAAAGGATCAAGCTGGGGCTATGGATGGCGCCCTACGCCAGCATCAAAACTTCATAAGAATAAAAAGATTACAGGCTAAAGCTACAAGACGCGCCAGAGTGAATACTACAGAACATCAGGCTGGCGCTTTGGGAGGCACGATGCACCAGAACCATACCTGAATTGATTTTTATTTTTCAATTCATTTTGGATTCAATTTATTTTTTGTGGGTCCTTTTTCTACACTTATAAATAATCTTTAAAAATATTTTAAAACACAACTTTTGACCAGGAAAGAGCTAGGAGCCATCGTGGAGGCTAGAGAATTTATGTTTCATCTTTTCTTCTCTTTATATGTATTTTTGCAGAATTCTTTGAATGATTTATTGTAATTATTCCATATCTATATGGAGCTAAACTTCTTGTTCAAAGATTATGAGTTTTTTGGTATGAACTTGAGTTGAATTGCGTAGTTATCTTAGTAGTTGTTCTTATATTCTTGTACTTACTATTTTAATGCTTCGTGACCATTGAAATATATCTATAATATTGTTGTGAACCTGAAAGAAGGATCAACAAGATAGAATGAGCAATATAGGGAGAAAAATCTTTTCTTTAAGTAAAACTTAGAATTGATTTGCGGCTAGGATAGGAATATAACTAGAATGTCTTTCTTGGTTCTTGAATAGGAGAAGTCAATATCATTCGCATGATATATTCTTGGTCAAAATAATATAGACATAGAATTGCATGTAAAAATAGGTGATTAGAAGCTCAGAAGATCATAATTATACAATTAACCCCATAAATCAATAACTCAATAATTATTGCAATATAATGAAGGTGAATAATTGCTAGCAATCCATAGTCCTAGATTGATTCATCTCATTGATTTCAAAAGAATCCGCTCTTTCTTTGGTTAACTGTTCATTAATATAATTTTAATTTCTTTTGTTTATATAGTTATAAATACATCGTCAGATTATGTCGCTTGAATAAATAAAGTAGCATTAGTTTAATTTGGTGAATAATTAATCGAGAAGTCCCTATGGATACGATGTCTGGACTTACAATCCTATATTATTTGTACGACCATGTACACTTGCGTGTGAGTTGGAACTGAACAACTGCAGTCAAAAAAAATGTAGGAGTAGCATTAGTACAAACACTATATACTAGTAGGTATCATAAGCCGACTCAGATTAGTAACATATATATATATATATATCATAATTAAATGAAAGCAATTAGCCAGCTTGACTACGTACAACCAACAATCAAATAGGTCAAATAATCAACTACACCCAATCAATACATCAACCTTAGACCTAACAATACCAATCAAGCACAAGAAATATGTCTCTAAAATCAGACGTAAGAACACAACACAAAGAACTTACATTCATAATACAATCAACAAAGTCAATGGAATCATATCCACACTAAATCACGGTTGTATAGCCTCTGTATCTCAGCAGTCTTATCGGTATCATAACTGAACACACATCTGTCACTCATCTGTACACACATGTTAGTAGGTCTTATGTTTGTCTATCCAGTCATGACCTGCATGGGACCCTAGGTGTACATATATTGTACCGGCGTGGTACCCTCTCCAACACAATCGCTCTTCTGGATGCTCACCTCAGACATGAGTTACTCGTCAATCATATAACCGCTCGTCCATCAGCTCACATCGGACTCGAGTCACTCATCAATCATATAACCGCTCGTCTATCAGCTTACATCGGACTCGAGCCCCTCATATCATAATAATGATGTATTATTCAATCATCATCAACATATCTTAGTATGCTTTCCTTTCCAGTCATCCCATAAAGAAAACAATTACTAGTACACACTGATCATCATAATTGCACACTATAATCACAAAGTTATATTCAACAGACTTAGAAAAATTAACAGTTTATTCACACAGCATTGTCAAGTCACAATTTTAATCACAATTTATGTCCGAAGACCAATCAGACATACTTTATCAATTCATAATACATATTAGAGACTAATCAAAGTCTAACTCTAAATAAAATGTAACCTACCCCAACTGAAGAATTTGAATACGCAAGCTACTCTATGGGAGTGTTTCTTTTTCTCAATGCCTCAGAATGCTCAATATCTAAAAACAACACATAAGAGTATTTAATAATTTATTCGTTAAATAATATCCTTGAAAATTTAAATCTACCCAATTTGACCTATTATTAAGGTTTAATTCATTACCCACGGGTTAATTTTTCATAATCTAATTCCACAATGATTACATTACCCTAGTTCATGGAGTTTCTACTCTTTTAAATAAGTTTTTATGCTAAAGGTCTCATTTTTATTGAATTCTAGGTTTAAAATTATCACAATTATGAACTAGAATATTCCATTCCATCATAGGAAAGCCTAGAAAATAAAAATAATCAATACCCATTCAATTTACCCTAACTTCCATAGTTCTAGGGTTCTAGCCCTTAATCCACCATTGAAGACACCCCAATGATCCTAGGGAGTTAGAGGATTGATAGATAAAAAGTTTGATGAAGAAGTCTTACCTTGAAGGGGAAATATGTCCTAACCTTAGAAAACCCTCTCCTTAACTCTCAAAATTTGTGCCTTAGAATTATGAGATGAAACTTTGAAATAACTGATTTATACACGCATTCTTCCTTGAGTCATTCGTTGTGGCAGTAACTACCTTCACTGTAGCAGATCCTCTATGGCAATCAAGATCTCGTTATGGAGAGACTTGGCATCTTTCCAACCACCGCTACGGCAGCACTCCGACTGCTATGGCGGTTTCGCTGTAGCGGGAATCCTAATGCTATAACAGTGCCTCACTAACTAGTAACTCAGTAAACTGAATACTTTTCTATTTCAAAACACAAGTATTATATTAAGACATCACAACACATATCAAATGCGTACTCTGTTGTAAAATAGTTCTACAATTTTACTCGTAGTATCAAAATTCCCTACAGTAATCTAGTTCACTAGGTCACCCCCTAATGGAATACCATACAATATCAGTTATCAATATTATACAGACGGTTCAGTTTTTAAACCTCCCCATCCTTGAGTTTTATTAGCTCACTTTCACTATGAGGACTCTAACAAGGGTAGTATGGCCCTTACCACCCTATAACGACGGGACAAGTTATTACATTTGTAGATCCTTTTGATAGATCTCTAGTATTTAAATTGATGTTTTCTTGATTGTAATTTAGTATTTTTATTATGTTATAGCTCTTTTGTAATTGATTTGATAGCATTTAGTATTGGGTTGCAACTATATTATAACTGATTCTGTCTGTTCAGTTTGTTGGAATCGACCCATAATAAATCGATGATGTGTTGTCCGTTGATTTGACATCAATTTTTTTAAAAAAAATAACATTGTGTAGTGACCCTGTTGGGAAGGGGATGCCACATACGAACAAAAAATTATCTACTACTTGGAACATTTAAAAAAAACTAATTTTTTTTGGAGAAAAAATATGTTTCATTGTAATTTAATAGCGGAATTAGGCCCATTGAAAGATCTAAAAAGTACATCATAAGATAATCAATCATAGGTGGCAGCATGTATCAAAAAAAAATACCAAACAAGTTCCTTATGAAATTTCATTTCTCATTCAACACGATAACAAGATCATACTAATAATTATTTTCAAACTTTCGAATATTTAAGATGAACACTAGTTTCCTCCATTATACAATATTAAAAATCAATATGTAACTTCAATATATTACAAAAGACCTGCATTTACACACCTTCAAACAGTCAACAAGTCACTAAGTTCAAGTTTACAAATTACATACATAGGTATAACATATGGGTCATATACAAGTCCTAAAATTTCTACAAAATATAGATGCCTAAATGAAAATGTGATCTCCATTTAAAGCTCCAAAAAGACTACTTCAAATGGCCATCTTCAGATATCCTCTCGAACATCACATGAGATAGAAAATAACTATCACTAAGCATAAAACTTAGTGGTGTATAAACTTTGGGATGGGATCCAATAGACTCTTCAATTTCCTTCTAAGTTATTGGAAGCTCAATTGTAACATATATATAAATCAAGTAAACAGGTATATCAAAGTATCAATTATCAAACCTTGAGATGTTACCAATTATGAATGACAATATTTAAAAGTACAAGTGTCAAGAAGGCTCATAGAATTATTTTACAAGAGGTCAAATAACAGATTTTGCCCAATATGTACGTCATGCCATCGCATCAATCATAATCAAATATCGAGAAGGACTGAAGCCCTGTATCAAGTAGGGCCGAAATTCATAAATCAAGAGAATCAAGAACCATGTTAAAATGGATTTCTAGTTCGTATTTAATATGCATAAGTTCCATAGTTAAGATGAACTATAAATCCAAATTTAAGATGGCACTAGATCTGAATCAAGAGGCAATGCCGATATAGTGACAAGGTCACAACCACAAGAAGGAAAAAGTCCCAACATGAATTCCAAATGGTCAATAAATCCGTACAAGTGGGCGAGTTAACAATTATCTAGCAACAATTCAAGAATACCAATATAACGATATAATGTCACGCCCCACCTTGGGAGGCATGATTGGCATCTGGTGCCACACTGAGCTTGGACTGACCTGACTGGACTGGTGCACGCTTGACACATAATTCAAGAAACCAACGAGCTATATCTCGGCTGTAAATACAGCCTCTGACCGATAAGGCCACTTGTAAAAGAAGACAACTAACCACCACAACACAATGTCAAGAATCCTATGAGGGCCGACAAGACCATCATGCTGTCTAGTTATAACTAAAGTGAAAATGGTAGTTAAACTATGCTATAGCCGACAACAGCTAAACAGGGCCCCACACAGTTATCAAGTGAAATAAAACATACAAAAGCAAACCGCTAAAAATCTGTAGCCTGCAAGCCTCTAAGAGTAGAATAATGATCGAGAGAGGCCCCCCGCCTGCCCTTAAACTATGCAATCAAAAGAATAAACCTCTTCTAACTATCAACTCTGGAGGAAGGGAGATGAATGAACTACTAACTCCAGCTGAAGACTAAGAACGTCCCAAATCGTGTCTATCCGCACCTACAGGCAAGTAATGCAGCGCTCCGGGGATAGGCGTCGGTAAAATATGTACCAAATATGTAAGGCAGTAAAGTAATAACTAACTGAAAGCTGGTAAAACTGAAATAATCAAGGAAGAGAGCAAGAATTTAACCTGAATACCTTTACCGTCTAAATTGTCTAACTAACAAGTTTATATTTACAAATAAGAACCTAACTGTGACCCCATAGTCCTAGAAGATACAAACAACACAGGATAACCTACTTGGGCCCCCATAAGCCCCGACAAGTATAAATAATGTCCACTCCTGCAATCTGACTACTAATGGCAGTAAGCATACTGTAACTCAAGACGACCCTCATGACCTCGATCTGATAGACATCACTATGGCCCTCACGGCCTCAATCTAATGGAACTTGATATGGCCCTCGTGGCCTCAGTCTAATAAAACTCAATATAGCCCTCGCGACCTCAGTCTAATAGAACTCAATATAGCCCTGCGATATCAGTATAATAGAACTCAATATGTCCCTCGCGGCCTCAGTCTAATAGAACTTAATATGGCCCTCGTGGCCTCAGTCTAATAGAACTCAATATGGAACAACAACTGACAACCCAACATCAAAAACAAAACCAATCTAGCTAGGGTTAACTCTGACGAGGGTTACTATTTTATCGCTATCGTCTCAATCCAGTTCATAACAGCTTACCACAATATGTTTATTCTGAAGTACTATAGATACACAAGTCGTACTAACTTTACGACAAACGTAACTTGCTAAAAGGATAGCCTTACATACCTCAAGTGTCGACCTTCTGTCTAATTGGCGAATTTTAACTGGTAACCGATGGTTCTATCCAACTGCAACCCTTATATAGAGAGAATAGAGCTAATGTCAATACTAAAACTCGGAAAAAATATAACTTTCAATAATATTATCAATTATAATTCAATTATGAATAACTCGGCAAAAACCAACAATTTACTGGAAGTTCAGAAGGGAGAAGTGCTTATCTAATGCATGTGGTCGTTTAGGAACCAATTTGAAATAATTCTGACAACTTTTACTCGACGGGTATCGATTCGCCGGGCAAATTTCTAGAAAATAACTCTTAGAAGTGCTTCCCGTAGGCTTAGAACTTGTTTCCTGAATTTAATTTGAGTTTGGGCGGTGTTTGGTAGCGTAATTGGATGAAAACTCGATGAACTCTCCATACTCTCTCTAATTTGATCGTGGGTTCCCTTTGTAAATGAAAGAAATTAAACTAAGGGACTACATATAGGTACATGGGTGGTGGCATAGGGGCACCTCGCGCCGTCCAAAATGCCAACCCTATGCCACGCTGCGCTCCTTAAAGCATCAACAGGGTTGGCGCCCGACACTACCCAAAGGCGCTAGAGTGCTGGTGTGTCGCGCTAGTCCTTGCGGCCTGGCCTCGTTCTGAGTCTTTTCCCATATGCGTCAAGCTTTCTTTCCCTTTCACAATCCATGCGTATGCCTGCTAATCAATAACATTCTACGGGGTGTAACATTCTCCCTCCCTTAGGAACATTCGTCCTCGAATGCCAAATTCAAGCCTTAAAGGAGTTAACTCTTTTCACTAACATTTAGAAAAATTCCAGCAGAATCTCCTCTGTAATATGGACTATCCGAAAACCTGAAACGTAAAAAAGTCCAGCATGTGCGTCTCATAGGATGCTACAATCAACTAGCTCACAATATAGAAATAGATATTTGAGCAGTACTAGCATCATAAGCCATAAAGTAACATCTGAACAATGATCTCACATCAACTACATATTCTAGGTCAATCCTGGATTAAGTGAGGGTATCTAGATCTCATGCTTTCCAGGTCATCTCTTCTTTATTTCTGTTCCTCCATAGTACTTTAACGGAGGCTACATCTTTGGTTCTTAGTTTGCGAATCTGTCTATCTAATATTGCAACTGGCACCTCTTCGTAAGCTAACTCTTTAGTAACTTGGATATTCTTAACTGGCACAACTCGAGATGGGTCCCCTATACATCTTCACAACATGGACACATGAAAGACTGGATGAACAAATTCTAACTCTGGAGGCAACTCTAACTCGTATGCCACTTGGCCTATTCTTCGAAGGATCTGGTATTGCCCAATAAATCTCGAGCTAAGCTTGCCTTTCTTGCCAAATCTAATTACACCCTTCATTGGCGACAATTTAAGGAACACCCAATCACTAACATTATACTCGAAGTCCCTATGTTGCACATCAGAGTAGGACTTTTAATGACTTTGGGCTGTCAGTAACCAATCTTTGATAAGTTTTACTTTTTTTTCTTACCGGTGAATCATATCTGGACCAACTAATTCTGCTTCTCCTACTTTGAACCATCCAATGGGGACCTGCATTTCCGCCCATACAATGCCTCATAAGGCGCCATCTAAATTGCTGAATGATAGCTGTTATTATATGCAAATTCACTAAGGGGTAGATTCTCATCACAGCTTCCTCCGAAATCTAGCACACATGCCCGTAACATATCCCCGAGCGTCTGAATGGTCTTTGCTTGACCGTCTGTCTGAGGGTGAAAGGCTATACTCAAATTAACTTATGTCCCTAAAACTTTCTGAAATGATTGCCAGAATCTAGTTGTAAATTGCGCCTCTCTGTCCGAAGTGATAGATACTGGGACACCGTGCAATCGAATTATCTCTTTGATATATAATGTGGCGTAATCTTCGGCTGAGAACATAGTTCGGACTGGAAGAAAGTGAGCTGATTTTGTCAACCTATCAACAATAGCTAGATAGAGTCAAATCTGCGTCTGGTATGGGGTAGTCCTTCTACAAAGTCCATATTATCTGCTTCCCATTTCCATATAGGTATAACCATCTCTTGAGTTAGACCACTAGGTTTCTGATGCTCAACTTTCACCTGTTGGCAATTTGGACACTGCGCTACAAATTCAGCTACGCCTTTCTTCATTCTAGGACACCAGTATATATTTTTTATGTCATGGTACATCTTCGTTGAACTTGGATGAAGAGAGTAACGAGAGTAGTGTGCCTCTGCCATAATCTGTTGGCGGACCCTGCTACATCTAAAATGCAGAGGCGACCTCTGTACCTCAAAACTCCCTCTTTGGTTACCTCAAAAGCTGATACTTCACCTTGCTAAACTTTATCTATGAGCTGTGCTAAATGAGAATCCTCATATTGTCTCTCTTTTACCTCTACTATCAGGGATGATACTGCTGCATTTTGAATTATAGCCCCATTATCTTATGTATCTACTGCTAGAACTACTAAGCTAGCTAGCTGGTACAATTCTTGGGCCATTTCTCTCTGTTCTGGTCTCAGATATGCCACACTGCCCATGGATCGACTGCTAAGGAAATCTGCCACAATATTAGCTTTCCCTGGGTGATACCAAATGTTCACATCATAATCTTTCAACAATTCCAGCCAACAACTTATCACCAATTCAACTCTTTTTGTTTGAAAATATACTGGAGGCTTTTATGATCAGTAAAAATATCCACATGCACCCCGTATAAGTAATGCCTCTATATCTTTAGGGCGTGAATCATTGCAGCTAACTCCAGATCGTGGGTGGGATAATTCTTTTCATGTTTCCTCAATTGCCTCGAAGCATACGCAATTACCTTCCCGTGTTGCATCAAAAAACACCCTAATCCGATGCCTGAAGCGTCATAATACACCGCATAACCCTCCAAACCTTCCACCAAAGCTAACACGGGTGTTGATGTCAGTCTGTTTTTCAATTCCTAGAAACTCTACTCATATGCCTCGGTCCACTAAAACTTAGTTGCTTTCTGAGTCAATCTAGTCAAAGGCACTGAAAGGGTAGAAAATCCTTCCACAAACCTTCTGTAATACTTGAATAACCCTAGAAAACTGCGTACCTCTGTTGGAGTTGTGGGTCTAGGCCATTCTTCACCGTCTCAATTTTTTGTGAATCGACTTGAATACCAGCCTCTAATACAATGTGACCCGAGAAAGCTACAGAATTCAACCAGAACTCACATTTAGAAAACTTTGCATACAACTGGCAGTCTCTGAGGATCTGAAGTACTGTTCACAAATGGCCTTTATGTTCTACTTCTAAGCGGGAGCATACCAGAATATCGTCAATAAATACTATTACAAATAGATCTAAATATGGCCTGGAGATACTGTTCATTAGGTCCACGAATACGGCTGGTGCATTTGTCAATTCGAAGGACGTAACTAGAAACTCGAAATGACCATACCTAGTCCTGAAAGCTTTCTTCGAGATATCTTTCTCCCGAACTTGAACTTGGTGGTACCCGGATCTCAAGTCTATTTTAGAGAAATATTTCGTCCCTTGCAACTGATCAAACAAATCATCTATTCTTGGAAGAGGGTATTTATTCTTAACAGTAACTTTATTCAATTGCCTATAATCTATACACATGCGTAGGGAACCATCTTTCTTTCTCACAAACAGAACTGGCGCACCCACGGTGAAGAACTCAGTCTGATAAAACCTTTATCTAGAAAATATTTCAACTATTCTTTCAATTCTTTCAAGTCAGCTGGGGCCATTCGATACGGGGGAATGGATATAGGCTGAGTATCTGGTAGTAAGTCTATAGGGAAGTCTATTTCTCGCTCTGGGGGAATACCAGGAAGTTTATTTGGGAATAGATTCGGGAACTCATTAACTACTAGAATAGACTGGAGAGTCGAAAATTCTTCTTGTATATCCCAAACCCTAACGATATGGTAGATAAAACCCTTTGCTATCATCTTTTTCACCCAAAGATAGATATGAACTTACCTCTTGGTGTAGCTGTATTACCTCTCCACTCTCGCATTACCTCCCCCAGAAAATCAAATCGGATAATTCTGGTCCAACACTCTACGGTGGCGTAACATGGCACCAACCAATCCATACTTATAGTCATATCAAAATCAATCATTTCTAATTCTACTAGATCTTCTGAGGTCTGGCGACCAACAATCTCTATTGTACAACCCCGGTAAATTCTTTTAGCAATAATAGAGTCACCAGCGGGGATAGACACCAAAAAGGGTCGCTGAAGCAATTCTGGTACTATATCAAAATTTTTGGCCACTAACGGAGTAACATATGACAAAGTGGAGCCCAGATATATCAAAGCATAAACTGAGTAAGAGCAAACATCTAATATACCTGTCACAACATATGGCGACGACTTTGACTCCTGTCGCCTTGGTAATGCGTATGTGCGATCCTGACCGCTGCCTAAACTTGACGCCCCTGATCTACCTCGGCCTCTACTGGCTGGAGCTGAGGGCCTACGCCTTGCATAAGTTGTTGAGGCATACGAACCTGCTGATGATCTATTCTGCTGGTCCTGGCCACTTTGGTGTCTACTCGGGCAATCTCTCATCATATGTCCCTCCTGCCTACAGGTATAATAGGCGGTGGAACCATACCTGCACCTTCCTAGATGCTTCCTATGGCAAGTACTGCATTGGGGTACTGCTAACTCTATCTGGTCTGGCCCCCTCTACTGTTGTGAGCCTGGCGCTGGCGAACTCTCGCCTGGGCCTAACTTCCTTCGACGATCTGATTTGTTGTCCTATTACTACTGAAATGGGGGCCTAGGTGGCCTACTTGAGAAACGGGGCCTGGGCCTGCCCTGAAAGTCTGCTTGAAAATCTGCGGGCCTAGCCCGTCGACGCTGTTCCTGACCTGACCTTTCCATGGCATACTAACGCTGTCTAAGCTCCTCTATATTCTGAGCGAAAGGCTGGATTTGTGAAATATCCATATCCTCTCGCAGGGTGACTGTAATGCAAGATTCCAAATATTCTAACGCAAGTACCATAATAAACCGGTCCACCCTGGCTGGCATAGTGTCGACAAATGAGGGCACATATCTGGATAAGGAGTCAAACCTCAATGTATATTCTCTAACACTCATTCTTCCCCGCTCTAGATGTGGAAACTGCTCTACTCTGGCCTGCCGGACCTATCGGGGCAAATAATGATCTATGAAAACCTCAAAGAAGATAGGCCACGTAGGTGGAGGTGCATCTCTGCCTAGGGATCTTTCCCAACTCTCGTACCACAAAACTGCTGAACCTCGAAATCTGAATACTGCTAACTCAACTGATTCTATGGACGAGGCATGCATGACCCTGAATATTCTTTGCAGCTGATTTATAAAGTTCTGGGGGTCCTCTCTATGATCTGTCCCGGTAAACTGTGGGAGACTCAAGGCCAGGAACTCAGGAACACTCGAACTACCAGACCCCTCAGTGGGCTCAATAGCAGTTGGTACTACGGGCTGAGGCTGACGTTGCGAAGCCATCATCTGAACCAACATATAAAATGCACCCCTGAGCTCCTGATCTGATGGCACAAGAATGGCTGGGGGTTGTACTGGTATATCTGTTGCCCTAGCGGGCTTTGAATGCGGTGGCGAGTGCTGGAGAGATCGAGGTGGTGTTCCCCTATAGCCCTCATGTCGGGCTGACTCTGCCTAGGGCCTCCTACTAGTGCCCTCTCCTGCTGCCACATCCAATTCTCGATCAGTCGTGGTCTGTCGTGTATACGACATTTCTCTAAAAATAAATAGGATAACATGAGCTTAGGAATTTACCTTATACAACATAGCTCTATAGCACGACTGGAGGAGAAAGAAGAGTAGCCATACTATCATGCCTCGTAGCCTCCTGTCTATAGAATATGGTGTACAACACATTGATGAGCCTGCAAGTGTACGGGTCGTGCAAGTAATATAGTGGCTCTTTTTAAGAACCGGAATGTCGAACCCACAAGGACTGGACTACGGGGTGAAAAAACTCTTTTTAAGAACCGTAATGTCGAACCCACAAGGACTGGACTACGGGGTGAAACCTTTTCAAGTGTTAATTTACTAAAGCTATGATAATGAAGACAACAGTGTAAAGAAGAGTTTT
>JACEIK010006901.1:56700-79967 GCA_018107945.1 Datura stramonium
TATATAAAATCACATGAAAATGTATCAATTAGCTTAGACAACACGACTAATTTAAGTTGTAAAGCGTATCACGGGACCTATATTATTTCCCGTGATCACACATCCATAGACAAGACTCTACTTGACACGCTTGCAGACTCTCCAGGATACGACCTGTTCTGATACCAAGTTTGTCACGCCCCACCTTTGGAGGCATGACTGGCACTTGGTGCCACACTGGGTCTGGACTAACCTGGCTGGAATGGTGCACTACTGGTGCATGCTTGACACCTAATTCGAGAAACCAACGAGCTATATCTCGGCTGTAAATACAGTCTCTGACTGACAAGGCCACCTGTAAAAGAAGAAAACTAACCACCACAACACAATGTCAGGGATTCTATGCAGGAAAATAAGACCATCATGCTGTATAGTTATAACTGAAGTGAAAACGACAGTTAAACTATGCTATAGCCGATGGTAGCTAAATAGGGACCCACATGGCCATCACGTGAAATAAAACATACAAAAGCTAAGTATTGGAAATCTGTAGCCTGAAAGCCTCTAAGAGTAGAATAATGGTCGAAACAGGGCCTAGACCTACCCCTAAACTGTGCAACCAAAATAACAAACCTCTTCTGACTATCAACTCCGGAGGAAGGTAGCTGAATGAACTACTAAATCTAACTGAAGACTAGGAACGTCCTAAACCGCATCTATCCATACATGCAGGCAAGTAATGCAGTGCCCCATGGATGGGTGTCGGTATAATATGAACCGAATATGTAAGGCAGTAAAGTAATAACAAACTGAAAGCAGGTAAAACTGAAATAATCAAGGAAGAGAGAAAGAATTTAAGTTGAATACCTTTACTATCTGAACTGTCTAACTAACAAGTTTATATTTAAAAATAAGAACCTAACTGGGCCCCCATAAGCCTAGAAGGTGTAAAAAACATAGGATAACCTACCTGGGCTGCTATAAGCCCTGGCAAGTACAAATAATTTCCCCTCCTGCTATCTAACTACTAATGGCCGTAAGCATACTGTAACTCAAGACGACCCTCACGGCCTCGATCTGATAGACATCACTATGGCCCTCGCGGCCTCAATCTGATGGGACTTGATATGACCCTCACGACCTCAGTCTGATGATACTCAATATGGCCCTCACTGCCTCAGTCTAATATAACTCAATATGGACCCCGTGGCCTCAGTCTAATAGAACTCAATATGGCCCCCGCGGCCTCAGTCTAGTAGAACTCAATATGCAACAACATCTGACAACCCAACATCAAAAGCAAAACCAATCTAGCGAGGGTTAACTCTGGCGAGGGTTACTATTTTATCGCTATCGTCTCAATCCAGTTCATAACAGCTTACCACAATAGGTTTACTCTAAAGTACTATAGATACAAAAGTCGTACTAACTTTACGACGAACGTAACTTTCCGAAAGGATAGCCTTACATACCTCAAGTGTCTACCTTCTGTCTAACTAGCGAGTTTCAACTGGTAACTGATGGTTCTATCCAATTGCAACCCTTATATAGAGAGAATAGGGATAATTTTAATACTAAAACTTGGAAAAACTATAACTTTCAATAATATTATCAATTGTAATTCAATTCTGAATAACTTGGCGAAAATCTAAAATTTCCCGAGAGTTCAGAAGGGAGAAGTGCTTACTAATGCCTGTGGTTGTTTAGCAATCAATTTGAAATAACTCTGACAATTTTTACTCGACGGGGTGTCGATACGCCAGGCAAATTTCTGGAAAATAACTCTGTAGAAGTGCTTCCCGTAGTCTTAGAACTTGTTACCTGAAGTTAATTTGAGTTTGAGCGGCATTTGGTAGCGTAATCGAATGAAAACTCGATGAACTCTCCGTACTCTCTCTAATCTGATCATGGGTTCCCTTTGGAAATGAAAGAAATTAAACTAAGGGACTATATATAGGTACATGAGTGGTGGCACAGGGACGCCTCGCACCGGCCAAAGCGCCAACCCTGTGCCACTCCGCGCCCCTCAAAGCACCAACAGGGCTGGCGCTATGCTGCCCAAGGCGCCAGGGTGCTGACACATCGCACTGGATCTTGTGGCCTAGCCTCGCTCGACCTGAATTTTGAGGCTTTTCCCACACGCGTCAAGCTCTCTTTCCTTGTCACAATCTGCGCGTATGCCTACTAATTGATAACATTCTACGGGTTGTAACATATAAAGTGACAAGAAGGTAACAAAAGTTCCAAGATAGTAGCTCAAATACTCTATAAGCTAATAAGAGTACAAGTTCAAGTTAATACACAAACCTTAGCTTTTCATCAGATAAACAGTCCTACCACAACTTGAAGAGTTTAAATCGTAAACTAAACAAATGCGTCGGGTTTCTCGAACACTTCTTTTAGCTTATACACGAGTATATAAAATCTTGAATACACAACCAAGTACCTATTTAACATTCAGTAATTTCATATTGTAGAAATGAAACAACATTAGCATCAAAAGTGAGCCTAGTTTGTGCAAATCACACTAGATTCCCTAAACAGTAAATCTGGACAGCCCAATAACCTTGTGTTCTTACTTATTTTTGAATAGGTAAACAGAAAAATGGGCTTTATAGTCTTCATAAAAGTTGTAGATATGTCTCCTGGGGTTGCAATAAGTCTAGTATCACTGCAAACCAAGTTTCATGTAAACAAATATCCTCAAAATATTAACATTACTATATAGGGCCGTTTTTAAATTGGAACTGGACAGAACTCGTCCTATCTTGCATCCCCTTTTTCAAATTTGTAACAGAAAAATAGCTCTTGACACAAAAAAAAAGTTTGTATATACATATGTTAGCTTTCCAAAACATATTGGTTCACTTAAAGCGGAGCCCTATACAACAAGATATGCTAAAATAATTAAATACTACATAGTTTAAAAACTAGTTTTGATTACTTACCACCAAGGAGGGATTGTCTTGAGTTTTTCTCAAAGAACAAGTTTTTCTAGTTGCTTATATGGAGTAATATCATGAAGAGGGAGTTCTGGGATTTCTTAGCCTTGAGGTAAACGAAATAATGAGAGGAGGTGTAATATTTGGGCACAAAAAGTGATATATCACTTGATAAATAGTTTTAAAAAAGGTTGCCCAAAAAGTGAAAATATCTCTTTTTTTTACTACCACATTTAAGATAATATCTAGATAGTATATTACATAAATACCCTGAGACAAATCCTTAAAATATGCTCACCATTTATTGTAAGTAAATCTCAACATCGCAAAAGTCGAGTTAAGAAATTGCAAAGTAGAAGTTGTTATTATTATCAAGGAGTGGTATATTGGAGTGCACTATTAGTTAAAATATATGGGGGCGTTACATATCTCTCTCCCTTAAGAAATTTCGTCCCAAAATTTATGTAACACTAGTCCCGAAGCAAATATGGATATTTGTTTAGCATGTCTGCTTCTCGCTCCCAGGTGACGTCTTTTCCGGAATGGTTCCTCCAAGTACATTTACCAAGGGAATTCTCTTGTTTCTAAGTTTTTTTACTTCACGCGCCAGGATTTAGATTGGTTCTTCATCATATGTCAAGTCTGGATTAACCTAAATGGATTCAACAGGGAGAACATGAGATAGATCTGAGTGATATCTTCTAAGCATAGAAACATGGAAAAAATTGTGGATCTTGTCTAACTCAGGCGGAAAAGCTAATTTATATGCAATAGGACCAACTCTTTCAAGTATTTTATAAGTCCAATAAATTGAGGACTAAGTTTCCCTTTTTGATCGAATCTCATAATCTTTTTTCATAGAGACACCTTCAAAAATACCTTATCACCAACTTGATGCACAATTTCATGCCTCTTAAGATTTGCATAAGATTTCTGCCTATCTAAAGAAATTTTTAGGCGATCCTTGATTATTCTTACTTTTTCTTCTGTTTGCTGCACAATTTCAGGACCAATAAGTTTCCTTTCACTAACTTCACTCCAACAAAGAGGAGTTTGACATTTCCTTCCATATAAGGCTTCATAAAGAGGCATTTCAATACTTGATTGGTAGCTATTATTGTAAGAAAATTCTATCAAAGCCAAGTGTCTATCCCAACTACCTTCAAACTCAATAATGCAAGCTCGAAGCATATCTTCCAAAATTTGTATTACCTTCTCTGACTGACCATCTGTCTGGGGTTGGAACGAAGTACTAAAATTCAACTTAGTACCCAAGGCTTCCTACAAGCTAGTCCAAAATCTAGATGCAAACCTTGAGTCTAGATCTAATACAATAGAAACATGGATCCCATGCAATTTTTACAATCTCATTAATATATAATTTCTCTAAACACTCAAGTGAGAACTCCACCCTAATTTCCAATAAGTGAGCACTCTTTGTTAGCCTATCCACTATAACCCAAATTGCATCATGATTTCTTTGAGTGCGAGGGAGTCCAGAAACAAAGTTCATAGTTATTCTCTCCCATTTTCATTATGTATTGTCAAGGATTAATAAAAACCATCTGAAACCTAATGCTCTGCCTTTATTTGTTGACAAACTAAATATTTTGAATAAATTCTATAATGTATTTCTTCATATCATTCCACTAATAGTGTTCTTTGATGGTTTGATACATCTTGATACCTCCGGGATGCATTGCATATGGTGAGGTATGTGCCTCATTCAAGATTTTTCTCCTCAAATTTTCATCATTAGGAACATATAATCTGTTATGATAAAGCAGGACACTGTCCTTCCTCAATGTAAAATCAAGCTTTTCCACCATTTTGAACTTCTTTGGTCAATTTTGCGAGCTTTTCATCTAATATTTGTGCTTCTTTCACTTGTTCAAGTAGTACTGGTTTGACTTGTAAATTAGCAACAACCGACCCATTAGAATCAAGTGCAAGACATGCCTTCATGGCTCTTAATTCAAGAAGTAACGACAAAGGTCTTAAGGATAAACTTGCGAAGGATTAGCGACTTGAGGCATCAGCAAATACATTAGCTTTACCAGGATGATAGTTAATCATGCAGTCATAATTTTTGATGAGTTCAAGCCATCTACATTGTCTTAATTTCATCTCTTTATGTGTACCCAAGTACTTCAATATCTTACGATCGGTGAATATATGGTATTTTTCTCTGTACACGTAATGTCTCCAAATTTTCAAGGCAAACTCTATAGCAACAAGTTCAAGATCAAGAGTAGGATAATTTAATTCATGTGTTTTTAACTTCCAAGAGGCATAAGAGATAACTTTCCCTTCTTGCATCAAAACACATCCTAGGCCACGATGAGAAGCATCACTATATATCACGTACTCCTTCCCTTCAGTTGGTAAGGTAAGTATAGGAGCTTGTGTCAACAAGGATTTCAGAGTTTCAAAGCTCTCTTGGAATTGATTATTCCAAGTAAACTTTACTTCCTTTTTTAGAAGATTAGTCAAAGGAGAGGCTAAAATGGAGAAGCCTTTCACAAACCTTCTATAGTATCCTGCTAAGCCCAAGAAACTTCTTATTTCAGTTGGTCTTTGAGGCGGTCTCCATTCAATAATCGCTTGAATCTTACTAGGATCCACCTTCACACCATCAACTAACACAACGTGTCCCAGAAAAGTCATTTCATGTAGCCAGAATTCATACTTGGAAAGTTGAGCATAAATCTCTTTTCTTTTCAAAATTTGCAAAATCGTCCGTAGATGTTTATCACGATCCTCACTATTTTGGAATACATTAAAAATATCATCTATAGAGACCACCACAAATTGGTCAATATAAGGCTTAAATACTCGATTCATTAGATCCATGAATGCCGTAGGAGCATTTATCAAACCGAATGGCATCACCAAAAATTCATAATGACCATATCGAGTTCGAAAAGCAGTTTTAGCGACATCTTTCTCTCTAACACGTAGTTGGTGATACTCAGACCTCAAATCAATTTTTTAGAATAACTTAGTGTTCGGCTGTCTGGATGACTACATGCAAGTGCACGTGGCCGAACAAGTAGTAAGTGGCTCAAGTAAGCCAAGTATCGATCCCACAGGGACTGGACTACAGGGCAAAATCACCTCAAGTGTCAATTTACTGTTACTCTAAAAATGCAGACACAGTGTGAAGAAAAGTTTTTATATTTTGTTATCTAATTTTATACTACAGCTAAAATAAATATGCAAGTGAGTCTGAACTATGAATGTGAGCATGCTGAGGCTAGAACGAACATGTAAAGAAATTAATTATCAATATACATGGTTTATCTTTCCTCCGGTTGCTAGTCGGAACTTATGCCTATGGATTAAGTATTTAACCCAACTTAAGAATGTGAACCTTCACCTACATCTGTGATAGAAGAGATTCATGTTCTGCTTCCTTAAAACCGATTCACATGACTAATCTGACTTTCAGGTATATTTCTATCACGAAGGTAAATCAATTCTCAATTTTCCCAAACTAAGAAAAGATCATATCCTATTAATTCACAACTTTCAGTTTCGTGCTCTCTCGAGTGAAACCGGACTTTTTAGATATACATTAACATTGGCCAGATATTAATGCAGTAAGAACAATAATTAATAGAACAACCATAGAAGAAAAGATGAAAAATGAAATAATCAACAATTACATTTCAGGGAATAATCGTTCCTAACCTCGGCCAAAGAGTGAAATTAGCCACTCATTTGTGGATTGAACATCGTTAAATGAGTGTAAATCATGCAAACAATTGAAAAGAAAGGAGAAAGGGATAGAAAAACCCTAAAATTTCGTCCTCTCAGCCCTTTTAACAACCCACGTTCTTGCTCCCACCAAGTCGAGAATAATTAAAAATGAACCTAAGTGTTCTATTTATATTAGTAAGAATTTTCCCGGAATAACAAGCGGCGTGTCACGGAGTGCATCGCGGAGCACTGCCGCTGTGACACGGTGCAAACACGGAAACTCTCTAGAATTCGGTCGTCCGGGTATTTATCACCCAGCGTGGCACGGGATGCAATGCGGAGCTTGCCTAGCGTGACGCGATGCTGACTGTACCTTCAGCTACCGGAATGTCAAGTTCGGGTAATTGTACTCAACGTGCCACGACATGACCGCGGACCCTCTCACGGAATCTTGCCAATTAAATCTCGGACGAGAATGCATCGCGATGCAGCGTGGCCACGGCTCCATCGCGGAGCCTCTTATTCCTTGCTTTCCTTGGCCATTTCTTTGCTCGCTTGAGTCCATTTCCAATTCTCAGCATGCATCTTAGTTCATAAGAAATTATTTTCCTGCAAAACAACGCTAATCATGTTATTAGTATAGATTCACACTTTTCTACAATTTACATGAGAATGTACAAACATTCATTGAATAATCAAGACAAAACGACGCATTTGAGTATCACTTGGGCATATAAATATGCCCAAGATCACTTAGCACCTTTCATCTGGTCAAAAAAATCATTGATCCTTGGCAGTAGATATCTGTTCTTGATTGTTATTTTGTTTAATAATCGATAGCCAATGCAAAGTCTAAGAGTGTCGTCCTTTTTCTTTACAGCTAAGGCAGGGCTCCCCAAGGAGAAACACTTGGACGGATGAAACCTTTCTCAAGAATTTCTTGTAATTAAACATTTAACTCCTCAATTCTGCACCAGGGCCATTCTATAAGAGGTGATACAAATATTGGTAGATCCGGGAATAAGCTCTATTGGAAATTCAGCTGCTCTTTCGAGGCAGCGAGGAGAAGATATTGAGGAAAATGTTACAGGAATATCACACACGATGAAGTATGTCATGGGACTAGGACTCTCCAACCATGTATCAATTATGTAAGAAATATATGCATCACATCCTTGACAAATCATCTTTCTTGCTAGGGCCGTAGAAATAATATTAGACGTCAATGATCTTTCACCTTGAGCAATAATGTGTGAAAAATTATGATCTTTAAAGTCACACTCTTTGATCTACAATTTACCGCTATATGGTATTTATATATCCAATCCATCTCGATAATAACATCAAAGTCTTGGAAGGGCATTTTAATCAAATTGGTAGGAAAGTAGATTTTGAATCATAATGGGAAAATCTCGATAAATTTGATTACAAACAACACGATGACCCAAAGGACTCTCAACCCGCACATCATAGTTAAGTTTCACAAATTGCACATTTTCAAGAAAAATAAGTGATGAGTAAATATAGGAATGTGTAGAACCAGGATCAAATAGTGTAACCACACATAAGCTAAATAAGTAAAATTTACCGATAACCATGTCCGCTCCATCTTGATCATCCCTATATATCACGGCATAAACTCGGGCGGTAGCCCTTGACCCATTAGCTTGATTCGCTCCACTTTCACCCCGCTGCTGGGTGTTTGGATCTTGCCTCTATTGCCTTAGGGAGGATTAGTAGTAGGTTTCGGAATTGAGCGAAATGCGTAGAAGGAACGAGGGTTAGGATTTGGTAAATCCTTCACTTTATGAACAAAGCTCCCATAATAAAAACATGCACCTAAAGCTCTCCTGCAAGTACCATCATGATTCTTTCCACATTATGCACAAATGGGTAAACGAGTCTTTCCTTGACCATAATTTGGAGTGCTAGTTGTAGAAAAATCTAATATGTTTTGCTTATATTGGTGACTCATGAACACTACTGGCCCCTAGGAATCCATCAAGCTTTCCCCTTTTTGATGGACCTCCATAGTCTGATTTAGGATTTCCTAAATATATTTAATTTTCTACTAGCTTTTTCCTTATCCAACCCTTTCCCAAGTAAGAGCAACTGAAACTAGTTTGCAAAATCCTCATGTTGGCCAAAGTGCCACATTCACTCTGTGGAATCATCCAACTTTCTTAAAATCTGCATATCTTTTCCTCATTAATAATGTTTTGTAACACCCCAAAGGTCCCTAAGACCAGACCTAAGAACTGAAATAAAGAAATCAGTACTAGGTCGTGAGTCGTGAAGTGAATCCATTTGTGTGATCCGACGAGTCGCCAAGTGACCCATTATATGTGCATCGCTCTGTAAAAAAGTTGGGATCTCGAGGGACAAACAGCAAGTTGGGGACGATTCATGGTGCCATTTTATGACTCGTTAAGTGATCGTTGTCTTGGAAGGGATAGGAAATTTATAGTGGTAACAACGAGTCGAGGTAATGAGTCGTAGAAGGGTAATGAATCGTCGTGTGAGTCATTGGGTGGAGTTAGAAATTGTCCAAAAATTCTTCCGGTGACCCACGGGTGTAACCAACGACTTGTAGTCTCATCTAACGAGTCGTTGTTTCCTCTCATTGGTCAAGCCCTGAATCAGAAGTTTGAAATCCTAGGACCAAGTTGGTCCCAACAGGTCCATCAGTCACCCACCAACGACTCATTGTCTGACCCATCGGTCCTACGGAAATCTTCCCGGACTTTTTTCGGTATTTACGTAAGCTTTTCATTATTTTAATGCCTAAACTACGTCATTTTGGGGTTAATATTCAGGAGATTTAGGGGTTTGTCAACTTCCTTCCTCATTTCTCACTTCTCTCCAAGCCGGTGCACTGCGGACTCGATCCCGGGCGGTTCAAGGCAAGCTAGGGCTTTTTCTCTTCTTCGGATTTTCAAGTGCTTTCTCAAGAAATTTCTACTCTAGGTATGTGGAATTTCAACAAAAAAGTTTCTTTCACCCTTGAGTCCTAAAATTTCTACAGAAATATTATTAACTCTAGCCCTATAGAAAGTCGAAGCTAGGGTTGTTCTTGGACCAGGATCATGATTCCTCTTAGTTATAATTCCTAATGTTTTCCAAGATTATTATCAGTTGTATTCCATGTTTGGTATCTCATTTAATACAATATGTAATTTAGCCCTAGCCTTTAAATGTGATTTTGAATGAGACTTGCATGATTTATAGATGCAGATGTGAATATTGCTGTCAGGATAATTTCTATAAAATTTCGAATGTTAGTATAGAAACATGAACAGAAGTTAGCCTTTTGGAATATTCAGTCTCGAGTCTCAATCATTACTCTGTATAGAATTCTACATAAATGTCAGCTGATTAGTTTAACTATTTTAGTCTTGAGAAACTCGATAAACTCGGTAGTACCAACTATCAGCTTATTAGTTGTTCTTTAGACCATTACGACGCTTTCGAGATAAAGCATGCGACTGAGTCATAAAATATAGTTGATTTTAGGTCCTTAGACTCTCAGAACACTTCAGATAACTAGTTCTAACCCAAGTCTTAGTATATCAGTTGAGTTATTATCCTAGTTAGACATAATTAGAGTTTTCAATGGGAGTAGGACTTCGCATCGAGCGGGGATGGAGTTTAGCGTACCCGGTTCATGGGAACAACGTTGCCACCATAGGTTATTAGCTCAGTGGGTTGTGGTGATCACCCAGCTTTCAACCTATGCCACAGCGAAATGCGGTGGGTTTTCTCAAGGTAAATTACATATATACATCGGACTCTATGTTTAGCTCATGTGGCTACATATCAGTTATAGTCACTCCCACAATGCAGCTTAGTCCAGTACAGTCATAGTCTTCAGTTCAATTCAGCCTATCAGCTTTCAGTATCTACTTATGACCTTTAGACAATTATCCGTACTTACGGTATTATCGGATATTCGATTGCTTCCCATTATTTATGTTTCTAGTTATGGTCATACGTTTGTTCCATCGGTACAGTTTCTGATTTTTAGTGTTGTATATATGTTTCAGTTTCTTCTCATATCGCATGCTCAATTGCGTTTAAAGGTACTGACATAATTTTTTATGTTATATTAGTATATTATGATATAGGTTCAAGTTCTCAAGCCCCGGTGCGTGGTTGAGTTCCTCTCTCGAGGATTAGCTGTGTCTGATTTGGAGTGAGTCCTCATCTTTCGAGGATCGTAGCTTCACCTTCCATATTTTGTTAATCCAGTTTAGTTCAGACCTAGAGTTAGCTAGGGAGCATGCAGCACAACTCATCGAGTTCTTTAGATGGCTTTCAGACAACGGTTATAGTTTCGGCTAGATTTTCAGATTTTCTTTATGTATTTTCAGATTCATCAGTTGTTAAATCACGATTATTTATTCATCGACTTCCTCTCTTACATATTATCATTTAGCAGGTCACATTTAGTAGAATAACCCTGCCAGGGTTTGCCTGGTACCTTGTGACTTTAAGTATCGTGTTGCATTACGCGTGTATGCACAGGTCATGACAAACTTGGTATCAAAGTCTTAGATTTAGAGTATCCTAAGATGTTCGAAAGCCGCGTCAAGTAGAGTCCTTTTCATAGTGTGAGCGCGCCACACTTATTAGGAGGAGGCTACGAAGCATTTAGGAAGATTCCCTTTACTCATGATTCTTATCATTGCTCTATTTTACACAGACTCTAGTACATCCTTCTAACTCATGCTCCATTTTTAAATAACAATGCCTCCCAAAGGGAAGGAAAATGAAGGAGGGGCTAGGAAATGCTAACCAACCATCCCCACCGGCTCCACAACTCCTCGAGATGACCAGGTGTCCCACGCAAAATTTTGGGCCGTTATTCAGATGCTAGCACAGGCAATGACCAACTGAACCTACGATCGGCAGGTGGTTATGCCTAGTCCTAATGAGTGCAGTGCGGCCCGAGGTTTGACATTTTCACGCGGATGAGCTGACCATTTTATGGGTCTGGATAAGAGGACCCGTAAAAGTTTGTGGATGAGGTACATAAGATCACTCAAATCATGAAGTGTCACCTTTACATAGAGTGTTGATTTGGATGCTTACCAATTGAAATAGGTGGCTCAGATTTGGTGCAAGCAGTGGAAGGAGGGAAGGGCGAATGAAAGCGGAGTGCAGTAAAATGGGATGAATTCATTCTAACATCCCTAGATAGATTCTTTCTGGAGTTAAGGAAGCTAAGGCCGTGGAGTTTATAAACTTGAGCAGATAAACATGACAGTTCAAGAGTATGTGCACAAATTTTCAAGTTGTCGAGATATTCTCCCAGAAATGGTTCAACTTTGGCGAAGACTCGCATGCTCAAGTTTGTTAACGGAGTCTCGGTTTGGTACTCAGGGAATATAAGACAGCCATGCTTATTAAGGACATAGACCTCTCAGCCTCATCATTCATGCCCAATATATAGAGGCAGAAAGTTGAAGGAGATAGAAGAGAGAGCAAAGAGGTGAGAACGAATTCGGTTTAATTACTCCTACGCCGAAGTCAGGTGGTGCTAAGCAGCCCCAGACGGAAACCCTAACCTTCCTCAGCCAGTTCCCCATCCTCTAGGCCCCGTAAGGATAAGAGGGGTAGGACATCAGGCTCCCAGTCCCAAAGCCATGTCTCTAGCGGCCACACTTCCAGCATGTCTAAGTGTGGCAAGAATGTCCAAAATGAGTGTCATATAGGAAAACGGGGTTGTTTTGGGTATGGTCAATTTGGTCACAAATTGAAGAGTGCTCATTAGCAGGATGGGAAAAGCCTAGTTACTACATCAGCATCCTCAAACGGTCCCCCCAGCTCAGTGAGAACTACTTCAGGTACAGTAGGCGGTCTGCGCCAGAATCAGTTCCTATGCTCTAGCTTCGGATAGGATCGGGAGAACTCACCAATATGAGTTCTTGGTATGTTACGCCTTTTCCACATTGATGTATATGCTTTGCTAGATCAAGGAGCCACACTCTCCTTTATGACTCCTTACATTGCAGTCCGATTCGATATTAGTACAGAAATCCTCTCTAAGCCATTTTCCGTCTTTACCCTAGTTGGTAAGTTAGTTAGAGCCAATAGAGTATAGGAATTGTCCGGTCTTAATGTTGAGTAAGTCACTTCGTTTAGTAGAGTTAGACATAGTGGAATTTCAACCTTATCCTTGGCATTGACTAGTTGCACTCTTGTTATGCTTCAATCGACTGTAGAGCCAAGGTTGTCAGGTTTGGTTCCTAACGAGCGGTACTAGAGTGGAAGGGCAGTACTTTAGCGCCTAAGGGTCTTTTCATTTCATACCTTAATTCCATAAAGATGATGCAAAGGGATACCACATGAAAGCCTTTTCATTTCTTACCTTAAGGCAAGGAAAATGATCGCCAGGAATTACCACTATCACGGGGTTAGGGTCAAAGATTCCAGTTCCAGGACCATTTGACACTCTGTTAGTCCCTATGGTGAATGAGTTTACTAATGTGTGATTACGCTCCGGTGCACTCGCAACGTATATGGTCATACAAGTAATACAATGGCCTTTTTCAGAGCCGGATATCGAACCCACAGGGACCGGACCAATTTGAAATATTCAAGTTTAGGTGTAAAATTAACCTTCACAGAGTGTTGATTATAGAAATTTTTGGTAAATTATAATTAAGTCTGGGGTGATCACAAAATACTTGAGAAACAATTAAAAGCAACTAGGGGTTAAGGACTAATAATCACGCAATGCTACAAGTGCTCAATGATTTGGTATATCAAAGCTTCAGTTGTTGTCTCACATAATTAAAATGCTATGTTCATGATCTTTCAGGCCTTTAAACGACAAGCTGGTGTCTCACCTATATCATTGAACGGGGATGTGGCTGGTACAATTCGGCGAGTAATTTAATTACATGAATGTAGTTTCTGGAGTTTTCACCCATGATTATGGACTTTCCACATTGCCTCTAATCATTTAACCGAACTTAGCTTCACAACTACTTATATGAGTGGTGATGTATTAATTCTAGAAAGTTGGTGTCTAGCTCATCCCGTTTTAATAACCAAGCAAGGAAAATTAGGTATAATTTCAATCCTAATTGCGAATCCTATCGTAAAGTTAAGAAGAACTTGCTCCTACATTCTCATGTTCTAGCCGAGGGTTACTCTTTCAAACTGCCAACTTAGCATGTTTGTTTTCATGGCGATCAACATAAAATCAAAAATAGTAAGAATGGAAGATAAAACGAAAACAACTAAACTCAAACCAAGAAGAATTCATGCATTTACAATCATCTTATGAAGCCTCAACCCTAGAGGAAGGGTTTTAGCTACTCTTATTTGTACAAATACTCAAAAACATGTTTAAATTAGAGTACCTACAAGAATAATTAAAAGAGAATGAATAATAAGGGCCTAGGTAGAGTTCTTCCGTTCTCCCTTTGCTCTTTTTCGGTTTCCCAAAAATATTTTGTGACCAATTATTGTAGGAGCTAAGGTTTTAATTTATAGTAATTGAAAATTTGCAAAATTTGGCCGTGCATGGACTGCCTCTGTGTCACGGAGCTAGGTGCCTCAATTTCCTCCGTGACATGAAGCAAACGCGGAAGCCTAATTTGGCATGTTGTAGGCGGTGGCATGACGCGATGACTGTCGTGGCACCCATGCGAAGCGCACAACTTTCCTGCCGTGGCATGCTGTTGAGCCTGCGGCTTCTTCGGAATGGCATGCCTTTTGCCTTCCATGGCACTGCTGAACGCACAGCTCCTTGCCGTGGCGGTGCTCCAGCGCTCTGCCCATGCGCATGGCACGCTGTGTGGCTCAGCATGTGCATGCTCTAGTGTGACCGTAGTGTGACTCTTTTGCAATTTGTTCGAGCTTCCTCCCTTGAGCCTCAGCCACCATATTTAGTCCCTCCTAAGCATTTTACTCCTACAGAACATGGGCTAATCATGTTGGTTAGTTTATGCACATAATTATTAAAAATCATATGAGAATATAATTGATTAAATTGACAAACTCAACTAAATAAAGTTATAAAATAGAACTTGAGCGTAATTATTCCCAAGATCACTATCCCACACTAAAAGCCTTGTTCATCCTCGGAACGGCTCTATTACATCTCATGCCCACGAAGACTCACACATAGCTAATTGAGGCAAAATGATTCAAGCTAAGGCTACAACAATTATTTTAGATGGAAAGTTAAAAATAGAGCATGCACAAGATTTAACCCTTAAAATTGAATGTAACTATGTAAATACTTCTAACCTCAAGAATGGGCTCTCAATCTCAACAAACTCATGCAAATTAACTTGATCAAGACATCCGACATCAATTTTATCCTTTATTAAATATGTGCCCTCCCCAACAAGAGAGTTACCCATTTCTCCTCACAATTCTTCAAATTTAGAACATGTATGGGTCAATGCATAAGAGATAAGCTCACTCTCACAAAGAATTCACATGCCATGTGTATTGACCCATAAGCTTTCCTTTAGTGTTTTTACTCATTGTTTAAGAATGTTTGAAAGTAAGATCAAGTAGGATTTAATGTGGGATTTGTAATGTAGCTTGAGGCGGGTAGGTACTATTATGGACAGTAATAGTGACTATCTTCCCTAATAAATTTTAATACACCACACTTTCATTAGGAATTCCATCCCTCTACTTCACCTTTATATTTTTCTACTCCATTTTCCTCTTTGTTTTCCATCTCATTAGGCACACTTAAGCTGTTAGTACGGAGTACTTGAGCAATTTTCTTTGATTTTCTTTTTTTCTCTTTTCTTCTTTTACTCCCTACTAACTCTTATTCATTTTTAAACAAATTCACCTCTAGTCTTCTCCTCAACTCCCCAACTACTATTTTATTCTTGTTTCACTTCTCACTCCTCCTTCTTTGCAATTTCATATAAGCGCTTGGGGTTTGGATCAGAATTAAAAGGCTAATGAATCGAAGGATTAAGCTCATTTTGGCTAGCAAAAGAATGACTCAAGAAACTCAATGGGGTTAACTAGGATCGAGACATTAAAAGGTAGGTAAAGGGATAACAATTAGGCTCATTCAAAGAAATGCCTAAATCATCTCCTACAATCTACATCCTTCATTTCGCACATATACACACCGGAAAGTTCTAGACACTACAAAATAGCATGGAATATAGCCAAACCTTACACATACATCACATGCTCAATTTAAGAAAAATTTGACAAACTCTTAACTACGGCTAATCACATGAATGCAAACTTCAGCTTTAAACACATCGAGTCATATCCAAGAGCTTAGGTGTCTCAAGCAGTTAGCATACAAATGCTCTTGTTGCGCTGCTCGGCCTTTTACGCAAGTGCTGCCTTGATGCGTACAAGTAATATAGTGGCCCTTTTTAAGAGCCGGAAATCGAACCCACAGGGACAGGTTCAGCGAATTATCAAGTTCAAGTGTTAGTTAAGAGGTTGATTTTAGGGTTTTAAGTAATTTGTAATTAAATCTTGAGGTGACACAGAAATAATCTGGGGAAGCAATACAAAACAAACTAGAGTCAAGGCCCGGATAATCATGCACTACTACAATTCATGTGGGTTTAAGAATGAAATTATCAGTGTTGTCTCACATAGTTGGAAATGCATGTTCATGGTTTCTTGAGCCTCTAAACACGACAAAATAGTCTCACAACTACATCGTTGAGTGGGGATGTGATATTCTAGTTCGTAGGCAATTCAACTACGCGGATGTAGTTTTTCGGGGTTTATGATCTTGATTAGGGACTTCCGTACCTCCAGCCATTTAACCAAACTTAGCTTCACCAGCTACTTCTGCAGTGGTGGAGTGAAAAATCTAAGACGGCGTCTTGCTATCTTCCCGTTTTATCAACCAAGCAAGGCAAATTAGGTATATTCCCTGTCTAACATGAATCCTATCAAAGATAAGACATTCCTACAATCTTATGTTCTTGCTGGGTTGCTCTTCCAGCTTTCACCTAAGCTTAACCCACTTTGTTTTCATGGTGATCAAGCATTAAAAACAGCAATAATGAAAGGTGTAATACAAAACAACAATTAAAACCTCAACCCAAAATGAATTTAAGCATATACAATCATATCCACTAGCTCAACCTAGATGGAGGTTCTAGCCACTCATGTTTGTACAAATAATCAAAAACATGTTAAGTATCTTACAAGAATAGATGAAAGAAACCAACAAAAGGTAGACCCAATAGGAGTTCTTCAAGTCTCCTTCGCGCCTCCCTCGCATTTTTCCGGAAATCAGCATTATTTTCCTAATTTACGAGCAAGGTTCTATTTATATTAAATGAGAATCTGCAAATTTTTTTCTGTGGTGCGATGGCAGCGTGTCAGGAGGTGAACGTGGAGCCTTGCCTCCGTGACACGGAGGTAACGCGTACCCTCACTAGAATGTGCCAAAAAATGCAATTTTTGGCCAAGTGTTTACCCAGCGTTGGCAGCGTGCCACGGCCCCTATCACGCAGAATTGCCGATTATTGCAGGTTTTCCTTTTGACTTTCACGTTTGCTCTTGATTCCAATTCCTCCACTTCACAAAATCATGAATGAGTTCCTCAAATGCATTATTAACCTTTAAAAACAAGGATAATCATGTTTGGTTAGTATATATATTCACATTTACATAAAATCACATGAGTATGTATATAAATAAGTAGATAAACAAGACTAAATTGAGTTATAAAAGTAGCAGGCTGAGAACATGCCCAAGATCACAACCACACTTAAAGAGCCTTGTTCGTCCTCAAACAAACCTTCACAGTATCTCATGCACATGAAGACACATATAACTAATTTAGCAAGATAATTCAAGCTACGGCTACAATGACTATTTAAGATAGCCAGCTAAAATAGACCATGCAAAGATTTAACCGGCCCAAAATCAATTTTAACCTTGTTAAGACTTCTAACCTCAAGACTTGACTCTCACTCGTAGCAAACTCATGCAAATCAATTGATTAAGAAATCCAACATGAATTATATCCTTCATTAAACATGTGCCCTCAAAACAAGAGAGTTACCCATTTTCACACGCAAATTTTTAAATCACAACATGTATGGGTAAATGAATAGAATTACGCTCACTCTCACAAAGAATTCACATGCATCATGTAATATTATAAGCTTGCCCTTAGTGTTTTAATCCACGAATTTAAGAATGTTTGAATGTAAGATCAAGTAGGACTTTTTAGGTTGTAATGTAGGCTAAGGGTAGGTAGGTATTCTTTAATAATCGTGTCATTCTTCCCCAAGCGCTTTTAATACATCACACCTTCATTAGAAATATTTCTTCTCTTACTTCACCCTCCTTCTTTTCACTTTTCCTCTTCTTGTTCCCATTTCTTTAAAGCACATAGCTTATTGGTAAAATTACTTAAGCCCTTTTCATTCATTTCTTTTTCTTACTCCTACCAATAACCAAGCATTTTCAACAAAGTGCGCCTCTAAGTTTTTCCCTTAACTTCCACAACTGCTATTTTCCTTCTTTTTCTCGGTCTCACTCCTTCACTCCTTTCAAATTTTCCTTAAGCACTTAGGAGTTTGGATCAATTTCAAGGCTAATGAAGAAAAAGGATTTAACATGTTGTAGCTATCAAAGAATAGGCTTAAGGCTCAATGGGGCTAACTAGAATTCAATATTCAAGGTAGGTAGGCAAGAGTTAAATATTTGGCTCATTCCGAAATGCCTAAATCATTTCCTACACTCTACATCCTTCATTTCATTTTATATACACACCGAGCAAGTTGTAGACACTCCACAATAGCATGAAATATTCAAACATCTTACACACCGCACATGCTCAATTCAAGACACATTCGGCGGACTCTTAGCTCGGCTAATCACAAGATGCAAAATTAAGCTTTCAGCACATAGAGTCAAATTCAAGAGTCTAGGTGTCTCAAACAAAGTTATACACTTCTTGCATGCTTCAACACTAACCACATTCGCATCTACAACCATGTATGGCACATAACAAGAACATCAAACCATCAATTAGCTCACGGGTTCAAAAAGAAAAAAATAAATTTTATTCTTCTTTGGTTCAAGACCCCCCGTCAGGAAAAGAACCGACAAGAAAAAACCCAGGTGGGTGAATCATGCTCAAATTGGAAATGTTCCTTTAACCAATACTTATCAAGCACTAAATTCACACAAATCATGCTTACAAAATTTTGAAATTTCCTTAATTCCCTCACCCCCACACTTGAATCATGCTATCTGTCCTCATAGCATCAAATCAAAGTTTAAAGATGAGGTAGAAATGCCTGAGGCCTTGAGGCCTCTTCTTAACATGTTTTCTTTCTTTGGGCAATGGGTATTCAGCCCCACACTTTCCCTCTTTCATGGCTTCTTAGCTTCCTCCTCTAGAGGTACTCAGACTTCCCCTCCATCTGTGCTTAAATCTTCACCAAAAACAAAGCAGACTGAAATTGAAACAAAATAAAAAAATTCAAGAAATTAAATGGTTTACTGTGGTACCCTTGGGTTTGCCTCCCAAGCGGCGCCTGAATTACACGTCGCGGCACGACGCGTAAGTTTCACCACTTTTCCCTCCACTTTGAGGATATGAATCTCACCCTAATTTCTTTTCTAATTTCTCTTATGCTCGAGGCGGTGGTAGAAAAATTTAAGGACCAAGCGGTAAATGTTGCCTCTTGCATTTATTGGCCCTTACGTAAGTGGAAGTCATTTTCTCTCAGAATCAGCAAATTTCAGAATGTATGGGGCTTGTTCCTCCTCTAGCTCTTTCTCTACAAGCTTGGAAGACTCCTTTCTAGGTTGTCAACCAAACCTTAATGTCAAAAAATGCTTTGAGTGTGGTACAATACACCTCGACTCTTGAAGCGCATTGTGCTTGGCCCCTACTTGTGTACACCTTCTCTACATCAACATCTAATTTCACATGAATGTCAAATGGGTAGGACTCTAACTCTTCTTTCATAAATGGATTGGCCATATGTGTGAAACCATCACGGGGACTCTCAAAAGCTTCTAATTGTTGGGCTTCTTCCAAGAGCTGCCCTTTTCTTCTTTTTGTGGTTCCTCTTGAGTATTGCATAAGACCTTTACTTGAAAATTACCGCAAGCAGCCCTCAGCCATCAATTGATTTTGACGCTCATCATTTCTAGGGCCTCTCTATTTTCCTCTTGCTGAATTCTCAATGCTTCCACCTCCTCCTTCATTGCTTCTGTTTGCTCAAGGACTTGTTTTATCATGTTTTGTATTCGAGCTTGATGTTCCAAGTCCTCATTTTCATCATTCCTATATTCATAAAAAAACAACAGAAGGATCATAGTAGGGGCTTGGGGAGGAGTATGCATTTGGACAACCATCCAATGGCCATTTTGACCACCACATATATTGCAAGTATTACAATATTGCCACAAGTGAGGTCCTCCACAATTCAGACAACACTCACCAAAATAAGAGTATACATGCATTTAACCCATTTGTATTCCATGATGTCATGTTAAGAAGGGTATCAGATTAAAAACAAAAATTTAAAACTAATAAAAGAAATTTAACATTAAAAAAATATATAGATACTAACACAAAACAAGAATTTTTTTTATTATTTTTTTTAATAAGAATGTAAACTAACACAAGAAAAAGTTTTTAATTCACTAATTACGCTTGAGTCCTCAGCAATGACGCAAAAAACTTGATGCGCTCCAGCGCACACGCAAGTGCACGTGGTCGTACAAGTAATATAGTGACCCTTTTTAAGAGCCGGAATGTCGAACCCACAGGGACTGGTTCAGCGAATTATAAAGTTCAAGTGTTGATTAAGAGGTTGATTTTATAAGTTTTCGATAATTTGTAATTAAATCTTGAGGGTGATATAAAATAATCTGGAAGCAATACAAAACAAAACTAGAGTCAAGGCCGGATAATCATGCACTGCTACAATTCGTAATGGGTTAAGAATAAAATTATCAATTGTTGTCTCACATATTTGGAAATGCATGTTCATGGTCTTTCGAGCCTCTAAACACAGGCAAACCAGCCTCCCAGCTACATCATTGTGAGCGGGATGTGACAACCTGGTTATGCAGGCGGCAATTCAGCTACGTGGATGTGGTTTACGGGGTTTATGATCTTGATTAGGGACTTCCGTACCTCCAACCCATTTAACCAAACTTAACCTTCTTCTCTGAGTGGTGGGTAGAAAAATCTAAAAGGCAGTCTTGCTATCAGCGTTTATCAACCCAAGCAAGGCAAAATTAGGTATATTCCTATCTAACTTAGCGAATCCTATCAAAGATAAGAACTTGCTTCCTGATGTATGTTTCTTGCCTGGGGTTGCTCTTCAAGCTTTCACCTAAGCTTAACCCACTTGTTTTCATGGTGATCAACCAAAGCAACAACATGAAGATTATAAGACAAAACAATAATTAAAACCTCAACCCAAAATGAATTTAAGCATATACAATCATATCATGGCCTCAACCCTAGATGGAGGTTCTAGCCACTCATGTTTGTACAAATACTCAAAAACATGTTGAGAGTAATATGCTTACAGAATTGAAATGAAAAGAACCCCAAGAAAAAGATAATCAATAGGAGTTCTTCAAGTCTCCTTATCTTTGTTTTTCGGAAAATCGCGTGTACCCTAATTTTGGGGCAAAGGTTCCTATTTATAGTAAATGAGAATCTGCAGATTTTTGCCTGTGGTGGAATGGCAGCATTTCACGGAGGTGGCGCGGATCCTTGCCTCAAGTGACATGGAGTGGCGATACCCTCAACTGGAATGTGCCAACAGAATGCAATTTTCGGCCAGTGTTGCCACGTTGGCGGCGTGCCAAGACCCCTATCGCGCAGATCGCGCAGGGTGCCAGTTATTGCATGTTTTCTTGTTGACTTTCACGTTTTGCTCTTGATTCCATTCCTCCACTTCACAAAATCATGAATTAGTTCCTCATATGCATTATTAACCTTTAAAAACAAGGACTAATCATGTTGGTTAGTATATATTCACATTTACATAAAATCACATAATAATGTATATAAATAAGTAGATAAACAAGACTAAATTGAGTTATAAAGTAGTACTTGGGCATGCAATTATTCCAAGATCAGCTCACATGCTTCAAAATTTACAACACTTGCATCTCACAATCATACATAGAACATAATAATAACATCAAGCCATCAATCAACTACGGGTTCCAAAATAAAAACCTATTGACTAATTTTTCTTCAAGACGGTCGTCATCCATCGATCATCGAATTGTCCTTAACTATAACTAAAACAACTATGTACAGACAAAGAAAGATTTTATTCATCAGTTCAAAGTGCCCCCCTTTGGAAAATAACCGAAAAGAAAAACCAACAGGTGGGTGAATCATGTTCAACTCAACTTTTTCATCCAACAATACCTTACAAAACACTAAATCCATCCAAAATCATTAAGCACAAAATTTTGAAATTTCCCTCACCCCACACTTAAAATATTCTATGTCCCCAAAGCATCAAATTAAAATACAAAAAGGGTGAGAAATACTCCTTGAGGCCACTAGGCCTAGCTAACAACATGTTTTTCTTCATTTTTGTACAGGTGAATTATCGACCCCACACTTTTCCTCTTTCATGCTTCTTATCTTCTTCTTCCAAGGGTACTCATACTTTCCCTGCATCGGTGCTTAATTCACCACCAAAAACAACAACAAGATGAAAATAAACAACATCAAAACAAAGGAAAAAATGAAATTGTACCTGTGGTACGCTTGGATTGCCTCCCAAGTAGCGTTTGATTTTACACCGTGGATGGACGTGGACTATCCTTTTCAGGACATCCTCAAACTAGTGTTCCCTTTTTAGAACCATCTTCTTCTCTTTTTATTTTTTGAGGGAACAACCTCCACTATGTCCCTCTCTTCTTCCAAATCCTTCTCTAACTGAAGCCCTCCATCAAATTCGGGTTGAAAAGTGATCATCTCCTGCGGTCGTGGACCTATGGAATCTGCCACCCCACACTTAGCCTCTGACAACACACTAACCTTTCAAAGGTCTCTATAGTGTGTGGGTGGGTTGATCTCTTGGTAGACCCGAAAGAGTTCTTCTTCATCATCGACCCTCATTTTTAGGGTCCCCGCTCTTACATTAATAATTGCTCCTCCAATGGCCAAGAATGGCCATCCCAAGATCAAGGGTACCTTGTCATAAACTTTAAAATCAAGTATGATGAAATCATCGGGTATAATGAACTTACCCACTTTGATGAGAAGGTCCTCAATTATTCTATCTGGTGCCACTTGAGACTTGTCTGCCAGCTGCAACATCATTCGTGTTGGCTTCGGCTGACCCAACCCCAAGGTGTTAAATAATGATAGGAGAATTAGATTAACTACTGCCCCTAAATCACATAGATCTCTTATCACCTCAGCTTTACCAATTTTTATGGGGCGGGTAAAACTCCCTGGGTCTTTGAGCTTTTTCGGTATCTGATCTCGGGCAAAATAGTATGCCCGAGTTACGCTTGATAACTTAAATTAGTCTTGTTTATCTAAGTTATTCTATACATTATCATGTGATTTTATATAAATGTGAAGATATGTGCTAACCAACATGATTAGTCCTTGTTTTGTAGGTTTTAATGATTTTGAGGAACTAAATCATAAGTTGG
>JACEIK010006902.1:0-53904 GCA_018107945.1 Datura stramonium
AGTAGAACTTAACACCGAGTGGACTGGGGTTCCAGCGCACACAAGTTCTCAAAACTACATTGTCACCATAGGTTATAGTTTTTATTATCCTAACAGCCCCATACTCTTGTGATAACATAGTTAATGCCTTTATACCCTGGAAAGGTATATTGGGTCCTACCGATGGGATGTATATATCGGACTCCACGTCTAGGTCACGTTGTTATATGTCGGTTATAGACTCTCCCAGTAGTCAGCTCAGTCCAGTTTTAGATTAGTTCAGATTGGCTTAGTTCAGCATCTCAGAATTAGGGCATGTCCTTGACCATCAAACAGGGTCTTGTACACCATTTCAGTTATTACAAATATTCAGTATAGTAGCTTCAGTTGGTCATTGCATGTCATCTCAGTTTAGCACTTTCATTTAATTGTTTTATGTTTTCTCCCACTTACTCATTACATCCAAAGTACTGATGCATACTTTCATGTTGTATTTTTTTATGATACAGCCCCAGGATCTCAATCTCAGCTTCACTAGTCGATTGCTCACCGAAGACTTTAGCTTTTCTAGTTGGTGAGTCCTCATTCTTCTAGGATGGAGATTATTTAATTCAATTATATTTCTCTTTCCTTCTATTTAGATTTGGAGTTAGCTGCGGGCTTGTCCCAACAACTCATCAGTTATAGTGGCTTTCAAACACGGATTTGGTTTTCAGACTTGTAGTTTTGTTCAAATGTTTTCGGACATTATGAATCAGCTTCATTCTCTTAAATGTTTATATTTTTGCTTTAAACTTTTGCTATATATATTTATATGTTACTCAGAATACTAGTGTATGATAGACCAAGGGTTGACTTAGGGTTACTTGTGACTCCAAGTACCGTGTTCTATCTAGGGTGCAAACTCGGGGAGTGACAATGAGTTAGAAGGATAGAGAGATATTTCATCGCACCACTTATATCATATAGAAGGGAACATTTCCTAAACATCTTATAGCCTTTTCTTCATAAGTGTGGCGCGCTTCACATCCATGAAAAAGACTCTATTTAACACAGGTTTTGGACACCCTAGGACACTTCAAAACCTAATGCTCTGATACCAAGCTTTTCATGACCTGAACATAGACCTAGATTGATATACGAGACAAGAAACCCCGAGAAGCTCCAAGTCGACTCATGGCATGAACATACATCTAACTCAATCATAGATAAATGGATGATCATCTAAATAACATAGCGGAAGTCTAAACAAAACTTAACATCTGAATACATGCATGAGTCCAACATTGAATACACACTATGTCCCAAAAGCCTCTAAACTGATGAATTGATGGGACAAGAACCTAACTAACTCACTATAGTTGAAAAACTGAAAATACAAAACACAAATGAATAAACGGGCCCTCGCAAAATGAGGACTCACCAACTCTGAGCGAAAAGTACTAAAGCTAAGAATCTAGCTATCAGCGAGACTGAGTTTGATATCAGGCCTGTATCAGATAATGATACAACATAGAGTATGCGGTCAGTACGTGGAATGTACTGAGTATGCAAGGTAAGTAAAACCGCTAAGTAAGTAAAATCATAAATCATGCATATAATAAAACATAATCAAGATAAGATTCTGAGAGTAGGGCTTGCATGGACATACTTTATTTTCTTAAATCATGATCGGAACATGGCCGAACATCATAGCGGGTGGAGTGACCAAAAGTTGGCGGTAATCATAAGTAAAAGCTGAACATTGGGTCAAACCCACAACAGAAAAGATAACATCATGATGTACATGTATGGCGAAGTCGCGAGGAACAATGGGAAACTCATTATAGCAGAGCATTACCACGATAGAGCTTACATGGTCTAGACTATCTCAAGTGGGCATAGCCATCCAAAGCTTTGCAGGGCTAAGGATGCTACCATGATATCGATATCAAGCTGAAGGCCCCTTGGGGGGCAGGGAATCTCACAAGGGGAGGTCCCAAATAATTTGAACATGCCTACGTTGTGAGTCTTGAGGCATAGGGTTATTTGTCCCTTAAGCCTACTCGATGCTAGACACTTACTCTCGAAAACATGCATATGCTCCATTGTTTTTCAACGAAGGCGACCATCGTCTAGTGAATGAAATTGAATAATAACATACATGCATAATTTGAAATCATAACACGTGGAGTCTTGGATCATACCATACCACAAGCTGAAAATAATGGGAGTCTTGACTCCAAAACCGTATGGTAAGATAATTTAGCAAATCATAAGACATACTTGATCATATGGGATTGCCCAATACTAAACATTCTTCAAATCAACTTGATTCACTTTGAAGACATGAGCATAAACATGGGTATTTCGAAATTATTCTTTCTTCATAACATCTCATCATGCTTGAACACATATCTCATAGATCTCAACTTTCATGAACATTCGCTGGATGGGCATCATAGTTTAAACTTGAAAGACATAATTTATAATTTAAAACATTATAAAATTTCTCATTAGTGTTTAACCCTTCTTAAAACACTCTATTACGAGCTTAAAATGACGTAAGTTCAAGGCTTTAAGACACAAATTACGGAAAGCCCTTACTAAATTTGCGAGAAAAAACACCTTACCGAGTCCCAACGAAGGAGTCGACAACTTATCGTCCACGGAAATGACTTTGGTACGCATTTTGTTACTTGCACTACCAAAATTCTTCTAAGAGTCACCCACGAGGGACACCCGACTCGTGGCGTACCTGACGAGTCGTGGTGACCGTCTGTTAGGTACACTACCTAAATTTTCCGACTTTTCGTCCAACCCTTGACTCTGACTCACTTGACGACTCGTGGTGTTGGCCATGACTCGTGGTCACACCGGATGGTCACTAGATTCCCCCAAATTTTCAACCAAGTTCAAGTCTTCCCCATGAGTTTACTTAACGACTCATTGTGTTCTAACGGGTCATGGGGCGACTAATATTGTGACACAGTGCAAGAATTTCTATTTTCCCGTTTCAACTCCAGGATATGATCGTAGGATTTTGGTGGCCACAAATTATTTCTTTAGGCGATTATGACGCTTCCATATAAGCAACTCTGCTTGATCTTAGAACACAGGTTTTGATTGCTCCAGGTCCCTAGAGACTCTCGGGTTACTTCCAGATAGGTATTACTGTCTTAGTCTAGGACCCAAACTGGAAGCTATCGGCTTAGTAGTCAAGTTAGGACTATCCGGTGGGAGTATTTAGCGAGCGGACCGGGTTTCGGTGCACCTAGGTTCTCGAGAATTATAATTTCACTATAGGTTATTGGCCCATTGGGCCCATTACCTGTGATCTCCCAACTCAACCACTATACCTAGCAAGGTATATTGATTTCTCCGATAGGTGAATACATTTAGACTCCATATTTTAGCTCATGTGGTTGTATTTCGGTTATAGACTCTCCAATTAGTCAGTTCAGTTCGGTTCGGTTTAGTCTGGGTTTAGCGGTTCAATCATTTAGTTCCGGGACATGGCCATGACCATCGGTCGAGTCATTATTAACCATATTACGGTTATAGCTCATTTTATCGGTATTCGGTATCAAATTGGTCATTTCATATTGTGATTAAGTGCTTATTTTTTCATACTTATTGTATATCTCACTTACTAAATACATTCCAAAGTACGGACGCATACTTTTTATGTTATAAGTGACCCTGATATAGGCAAATGTTTCTTAGTCTCAACATCGTTAGTAGTCCCTCCGTGAGATTTCGGTAGTAGCATTATTTTGGTGAGTCCTCGTATTAGAGGACGATATTTTTCTTTCGGTTAGTTCTTATTTAGAAAGATTTTGAGTTAATGAGGGCTTGTCCTAGAAACTCATCAGTTAGTAGTTGGCTTTCAGACACGGATGTTCAGTATTCGGTATAGTTATGTTTACTATTTCCAAAAGCAGTTTTATTTGGATATTTCTTTTTGGCGGCTTTTCGCTTATGTTTATTTAGTTTACTAGTGTGATGTTATACTATACGTTAGCAGGGTTACTTGTGGCGCCAAGTACCATGTCTAAAATCCCGGGTGTAGGTCGGGTCGTGAAGAAGTTTAGTAAATGAGGATTTTTCGGGTGAAGTTGTGAAAGAGGACCGCGAGTCATTAGTAGATAGCATTTCGTTAAGTCCCTCGTGGTAGCTGGCGGGTGTCACCCTCCTACGAATTTAGTATGGGTGTTCTCGTAAACCCCTAAGCCCTAGCCCCTAAACTAAGTCATTGTAAGCTCTATTAGGAGGTTTTAAGAGGGTTAAGCCTATTCTAACCATTCCCCTCTCATGCATGCAAGCCTAGACCCCTCCGGCCCAGAAGACCAAGATTAAAATTACATGCTTCACTTCAAATTCCTTTGGGATTTCTAGTGCGAGTGTATATTTGATTCTTCCGGTATGTGAAGCCATGAATGAAGTTTTTTCCACCTTCATGCTCATAATTCTTCTCAATTTCATGAATCAAGTCTTAATTTAATTTATGATCAAAAAGGATTTCAATCTAATTTCATAGAATTCTTACAAATTACTTATGGGTTAATTCCCTCTATGTTCTAAAAATTATGTTTGATAGTTAATGGGCATATTTTATACATTTTCAATTACAAACTCATAAGTTCAAATTTTAGAAGATTTTTCCCAATTATGCAAGTTTATGAAAAAGTCTAGTTTATGATTGATGATTTCAAGTATGATGAAATATCTAGCATGTATGGATCATTTAAATTCCCATATATGCATTGACTACTTATGAAGTGTATTTCATGCAACCATGATTTTAAGATTTGTGCAAGCCACTCCAAGTTAAGTATGATTTCATGGTTGTGAGGATAATAAGTTCGGTTATCTCGAGATTTGAAGTCAGACTCCCCATATGTTAATATCTAAGCTATATTTTGATTTATGATTATTTAAGCATTATATATATTTTGGGAGTAGTGTCTTACCTTGAGTAGTCTAGGGGTTTTCAAGGTTCCCTAGTCACAATAAACTACGCACCAACATAGGTATACTTTGGAACCTCTCAAGAGCGTTTCCTTGAGTACCTTTGATATCACACTTTACTTAACCGCCGCTACGACAAGGCTTATAGCTGACTCCTCCCATGTGGGCAAGATGTGGAATCATCATACACTCATACATGGTGGTTTCGGTTAGAGCAGAGTCTCCCATTGTTCCTCGTTATTTTAGTAATGCATGTATTATAATATATGATATCATGTTTGCAGTAGGTTTGATCCATGGATCGGTTTTGAGCTTTATATGATTTGTGAATATGGAAAGCCATATGCATTTATTTTCATCTTTAGGTTATTTGGTTCAATATAAGATTCGGTGTATGACTATTCATTATACGGATGTTAGCACGTTGTCGCCTCTCATGATATTATGATTCATGTTATTATAAATGATTTCAGTTTACTTACTTGGCCAGGGTTTTGCTACAGTGCATGCTCATTACATTCCAAGTCGACCACATACTCTATGCTAAATCGTTTCATGATATAGGTTCGGACATATAGACTTCGGCTTCTTTGTGCTTCCGATTCCGCGGCTTAGTCAGGTTCTCTCATTGGTGAGTCCTCATCTTTCAAGGACCTTGACTTGTTGAGTTGTGTACTTTTAGTTTTAGACTTTTAATGAGCTAGTTAGGGATGTTGTCCCATTGGCACAATCGAGATATTGATGTGTTGTGGTTTCTGACTGTTGATGCTTAAAACATAGAAAATAGCATGGAATTAGATATGTTTATATAGATATGAGGTACTTTTTCTTTGATTCAAAGGAAAATAGGTATTTGAGGAAAAATGTGCAAGAGGCATAAAATCTGAAAATCTGACCAATTACAACTCTCGATGCAGGCCCTACCTTGATTGTGCACGAATCGTGCCGACACTCGTGGTTAAATCAAAGGTTTGGAATAAGAGGAAGGCAAGAAATACGACTCTCGTGCAGTGGCCACAAAGATGTTACGAGCCATAAGCGAAATTCGCCAATCTTGAAGAAATTTGCGAAGAGTCTCTTGAAATGCAGGTGGAACCCACGGATCACTGCCAGCCACTTACGACCGTACCATGAGTAAGTGAGGACTTCCAAGTTATTCTTGAACATGAAAACTTTAGATACAACTAGTTATGCGAGTCATAGGAGGAAGGTACGAGGTGTACCATAACACTCATGGAAAACCGAGGAAGATGTCAAACTGCCGAGGGCTGAAACACGGATGGATTGTACGATCGTAGGACCATGGTGTACGATTCGTACCGGCTATCAACACTTAGACAAATGCAGCGCAGCCAAGGATGTACGGCGGAATTACGACACAACACAATCTGTTAGGGGTCATAGGATCGTCATGACCCAGAGCCGACACCGAGATATGGAAAAATTCTCTATTAGCTTAGGAAAATATTTCTAATATATGTATAAATACCTTTTATGTTTTATTTTAGTGGGAGAAGCTAGAAAGGAAGTAGTAGAGACGTGTGAAGAGTAATATTTGTGAATTTTTATCAGAGTTTTGGAGAAGCATTCTTTGGAACAACACTTAATTTCATCAATTGTTCTTGAGATTGTTCGATATTCCATGAGATTTTCAGCCAATTGTGGTGGCGCCTCTAATTATGTGTTTGTCTATGAATGCAAAATATAATCTTACAATCATGAGAGAGGCTAAAACACCGCAACTAAGATTGTAGAGGCAGAGTGGTGGATTAACAAAATAGAGTTACATAAGAGTGATTCAAAACCAATACTAGAAATGCTTATATTGTTCGCTTCATCTTTAAACGTTTCATGGTGTAGAGCGTAGGACTTGCCGAATTCTTTACAATGCTTGAACCTAAAGAAGTAGAGATTAGGAAAATAGAATTACAACAAGCCTTATCTTTATGATCATTGTATTAACTTGAGTTGTGAATTACGAGGATAGTTAAACTTGGAACAAATATATAATGGTTAGAAAAGAAATGTATGAGACTGACCAGGTGATTGAGTATAGTCATCCAATAGGGGCGGAGCAGTCTTTTGGATGACTGTAGTTATCGATTCTCACAGTAAGCATTGGGGATTGATCACGTGTGTATACCGTAGTTATGAACCCATGAGTACCACTTACCTAGTTTTTTGTAAATCTTGATAACAACCATAATTATAATCTTGTATTAATATTGTTTTTCTTTAATTTAATTTGGAGATAAATTACCAACAAGTTTAAGTTACCGGCATTAGTAGATCTTACCTTATTCCACAGAGTTAGACCCCAACCTTTGTTGGGTTCTTTATTAACAATGTCCCCATCATACTTTTCGGAGTTGTGAGTTTGAGTGTTATCCAAAAATTGGTGCCATTGCAGGGAATACGGCTAAAATTAGATTAATTGCTTGTATTTAACTTTTGGTTGTTATTTCTGAATTACGTTTTCTTTTGTTTTTGGATATCCACGGGTTGTCGCTTGGTGAATGCTAAGTACTCATCAGTGGAAACCCTAAATTTCTTCGGATCTTTAAGTCAAAGAACACTATGAAGGATGGACCTTAAGAGTAGAGAGATGCTCATATTGCGAAGAAGTAGGCAAGTCGTTGGCTTCGTGTCACGCACACATCGGGATGCGGAGGGTGCTCGAGATGAGGTTTTCAATGTTGCTCTCCATGGAAGGGGAAACATATTTAAAATATATTCCCACCAATTCTTCGATTAGGATGACTCAAACATTGATGGTCGAGGTCTTAGAAGCTATTGTACTACCACCGTTGCTAGCTGAAGGGCAAAATTTGACATCACTAGCACCATGATCCCAATTATTAAACATGAAGGGGTGTTTAGTGGTCACGCAAGTGGTAGCGCCAACACACCCAGCTAATGAACCTTGTTGGAATATTCAAGGCGTACAAGTTGCCGGATTCGAAACAGGAGCTATAAAGTTAAAGACTCTTCCCCTTTTCTCTTTCTAGGAGGCCACTTTATGGTTATCGGAGTTGCCCAACAACTCCATTACCAATTGGAGGAGCTCAAGAAACAGCCTTTTTCTAGAGAGAGATTCTTTCCCACCTCTAGGATCTTGCTGACTTAAGGATGAAATCTATGGTACCGACAAGCGAAAATGAGACACTTCATGAAATTGGTTGAGTTGAGAAGAAGTTGACCTGAACCATAAAATTCTAGATGACAGTTTGTTGGAGATTTTCTATAGATCCTAAACAACGGTACTAAAGTTGTGTAGACACGATTGGTGGGAGGGCAGCAGTGAACCCACTGGGAGCAAGTTGCCACTATTCTAGATAGAGTGACCAAAAAGCAAGCGAGCATGGTAGGGAAGTGGAAGCCGCGGCGGTACATATATTGTTGGTTTATTTGGAGACCACGAAGGAAGGAAAAGAACGTGACCGAGGTGGTTCATATACGCACACATCATTAGACACTGCTCAAAAGCATATCATTAGCCTTTGGCCGGAAAAGTTATTGCGGTGGGGGCGCGCGGGACGGTAGCCAAGGCCTAAGCACTCAAATTACGAGGAAGCAAACTTCTTAGACAACGAGGTGGCGAGGTTTTGAGCAACGTCAAGGTATGGACAAGACACTTGGCTCTAAGGGATTACGTAAACCAAGGTGAACAAATAAGAGACAATTACAACGGGAATGGAGTAGAGGCAGGAAATAGGGTCATGAGCGCGAGGGAGATTGGAGAAGGAATGAAGATTACTTGAAACGGCGAGAAGAAGGATTGTACGTGCCTGCGAATGTACGTAAGGGGAGGATCGACATTCAATGTTGGAGAGCATGATGGTTGAGATGCTAAAGAAGGTGAGATCCACAAATGATCGGTTTGAAAGATATACGTGTGATCTATGAGGCATTGGTCGGATTGAGTCACATGTTACGGCTATCAAGAATTGAAAAGCTAGGGCAACTATCAACATTGTTAGGCAGTAGGCAAAAAGGGTACACTACCTAGCAACAAAATCGGGAATTTGAAGATAATAGTCCTTTGGCTTGGTGACTAGGGTGAAGTCTTGATTGATCCACTCGCCAGGGTTGTAGTTGAGCTTGAAGGAAGAAAGAAATAATCGATGATAGGGAAGATGTTGCCGAGAATGAGCATAATGAGGGTGCTGAGTTTATTGAGATTCCAATTGTTCAAAAGGGCACGAGAATTTGAAAGAAGGGGGAGAGGCAAGGAGCCACACAAATTTACAAGGTTAATCAACGACCACACTTCTTTGTTCCCTCAAAAATGAAGAAGAAGGTGGAAAATTGTAAGTTTGAAGTACATCCAATGTTAAGAAGTTATTTGTATGCATACCATTGGTCGCGCATTGGAACGAATCTAATAGGGATATGCTAAATTTATGAAGGACCTTGTTACGAAGAAAAGGTTTGTGAGCTATTAGCTTGTGTATAATGTGCATCATTGTAGTGTTATAACCTCACCACGGGTCACTTGCCTAGAAGAAGGAAGATTTAGGTGCCTTCACCATTCCATGTACAATAGGTGATGTTGAGTTTACAAGGGCACTCTGCTGTTGGGGAGCAAGCATAAATTTGATTCCCTTAGTTTGTGTTTAGCGAAATTTGGGCTTGGAGCCCCACCAACTACTATGTGGCTGCGATTGTCGATCAGGCAGAGTGAAAAAGTTGTGGGGATCTGTTTGATGTGCTTGTAAGTGGATAGATACATATTCCCAATGACCGGACTTGTAATCCTTGATTGCGAGGTTGATTTTGGGGTACCCATCATTTTGGGGTTACCATTCCTTGCCAATAGGAGGGCTTTGGTAGATGTGAAGGCTGAAAAGCTAGTGAAATTCCAAAAATCAATTAGGAAGAGGGAACCTTCAATGTCGGTCGGTCAATAAAGCAACCAAATGAGTGCGAGTTGTCTCGGCAATAGAGGATGAATCCCCGAGTTTCCGCGACGAAGTACGAGTAGTCAAAAGACTTGCACCGTGTTGCGGCGTTAAATCAGGCGCTCCTTGGGAGGCAACCCATGTGGTGGTTTGTTGAATTCTAAGTAACTGAACCACCTATGTCGTCGTGCGCGACATTAAATAAAGCACTTCTTGGGAGGCAATACAAGTTGATTGGCTTATGTATGTTTAGTGTGCATGGGAAACAAAATAGGTGGCGGGAGAATTGTGAATAAACTAGTGCTACGATTCTCGGTCACGACTCATAAGAGGATTGTACGGACCATAGTACGAGTCGTGGTGATCAAAGATGTATCTCGGTGCATGAAGTTTGCAGAAATACGATTGTTCCTACAACTTCATGTAACTTCATTATGTACGGGTCATAAAACCTTCTGGCTATGAACTATGCAAGGCATGTACCTCAAAGTAAGGAGACCTAAGAGTCATAGTGCAGACCGTACCTATATAGTACGAGTGCGTAAGATGGCCACTCGTAGGTCCACAGTGGGTACACCTCGACCTCTCTATTATGAGTCAAGGGGCGAGTCGCCAGAGATCTTCCCTACGACTAGTGGTATGAGTCGTGACGGGTCAAAAGCTTAGGCTCGGCCCAAATTTTCAAATTTGCCCTACAACCATGCCCTTCTCCCACGCACTCAAAACCAAATTCACAAAGAGAGCTACACAACTCCCCTCACACCCGTAACTAAAATCGAGATCGGTGAGAAAGCTTTTTAGCTCGAGGTAACATAAAATCGTCTCAATTCCAACTCTAGTTCTGATTTCGAGGTGATGGCGACATTCAAGTAAGTGTTATTCTTTGAATTTGATAATAAAGACACATTGTGTTTGAAGAAAACCTTCTTAATCAGCAGGAATATCTCATTGCTTGAAAATTAAAAAGGATAATGACGAGGATGTGAACAAGTTAGTGTCGGCGGGTAGGTTTAACGTGTAAAAATCATACAATAAAGCGGTAAACTTGAGTTATGGGTTGTGATTTAAAATGGGAGAACGAGGTAACTATAAAACACAGTGAGTACATGCTGAGACATGGCAAATTGAGTACCCAACACCAAACTAAAACCACTTGCAAGCGAATCAAAAATAAGATAGGGAGCCGGGCTTCGCAAAGCTTCCTACAACTCGTAGTTTGATACTACTCGTAGGATGGCTCGTTAGGATTATCCTAACCCAAACTTGTAAAAACCATGAGTTATGAAGCCTAGTACGACTCATAGTATCACCTTAAGATTTATACCCTTGTCATTGCCAAAATTAGAAAAGGGTTAAATCAAAAGTGTGATCTGATCCTTCCCTACGACTCGTGGAATCGACTTAAAGGTCGTAGAGTGGTAGGAAAATGTGAACATTTGTTTTCAAGGGCATCCTCATTGACTCATTAGTACCAGACCGTACCTTCATGGTACGAGTCATACCTCATAGGTGTAACATTGACCTGAGACATTACGAGTCTAAATATGAATCGTACCTCCAAGGTGTGTCACCAAATGCATGGGCAAGTGATAAATTACGGAAGACTTTTTTTCTTTCTTTCTTTTCTTAGGTTTGAATTCTAACCCTTTTTTCTCCACATGTACAATGACACAAAAGAGAAATCATCCAAAGAAACTGCTTAGAGGGCATTGATAGATGAAACCTCAAAATCTGAATAAGCGGGCAACACCCCTAGCAGTTCGAGTGGAGAATGCAGTCGACACATCGTACTAACGGGACTAGGAACCACTAGGGAAGGCTAAAGCTTGGAGATGTGGCGGCCATTACCATATCTCTTTTGGTGCTCCCCATTAGAGGAGGAGGAAAGAGCCTAAGAGTCCAAAAGTGGCGCTAATGAAGAGGGGTCGAGGCCCAATTTGGCAATGCGGACAATGAGTCCGGATCGAGAGGAGGAGGCAGCCAATGTCGAGAAGGAGTAGACTTCGCCTAGGGAGGAAACAGCACCATTCGTGGAGAGTACTAGTAGCCCAAGAAATATATGAATAGGGCATTTCTCTCACCACCAAGAACAAACCTAGGCGGAGTATTCAAGAAGAAGCTAGGTGGATCTTCACCAATTCCACTTTGAATGAGGTGAGAGATAAGCGAATGTTGCTTACATGGATTCGACTAGATGGCTGAAGCCTGGATCGATACACTTAAAAATCAGTCGAGAGTTCTACACCAATTATTTTGCAACCATGGAGAAGAAAGATGAAGAGGGGAAAAATATAAAGATGGCCCAAGTTTGAGCGCCGTTATGAAAGTACAATGTGGAGATATCCGAGAGCACTATTGCTTAGGTGTTATATGGGCCCCAATTCATACCACCACATGCTACCTTTGAGGTATGACTATCGGTGGAGGCCTTGAAAGCAGTCAAGCGATTTGGGTTTTGATGAGCGGAGGTGGGTCGATGTGGTTGTCTGATTATTATAAGGACAAGAAGAGGCGGAATAGATTCACTAGCGGCAAAAGGTCACAAATAATTCTCTAAACTTCATAGAAAAGCACATGTCTTTGGACATTAATGCGCCACCATTTGGTCCCCATGATAAATGAAAATACCCTCGTGTAGAAAAAGCAGCTTTGCTGGCATGTATGTATCTAGATACAACATTAATATCGAAGTCATTGTGGAGGAGATCTAGGATCGGTATGGAATTAGGCATTACCATCCCATTCAGGAGTCTCATATTCGGGCCCATTGCCTGAGAGGCGGGTATCAAGGTGTTTCATGGTGAGGAGCACTTGATCGGAGAGATAGTTGATCGATATTGACAGTAGGGATAAGATGAATTCAATAAGTCGGGCACAACTTTCTCTTGCCAAACATAGTACTATGCAGTTTTGGGTACAGTAAATACCTCACTTTACCGGCCCCGGGCAAAACACTTTGCCTAGATGTCGGTCATTCGAGATGCAGCTCCTAGCACCTCCACCCACACCACCTATGAAAACCTCGATGAGACTCCAGCCGAGTACATGCTAGTGCCTAGGAATTTCTCAAAAAGGCGCGAGACCGACCATAGGCGAGAAAAAGGTTGATTGATGATGAAGAACACCAAGCCTTCGGTAAAGGCTGGATTAAGATAGGCTGCCACAGGCCCTACCGCCGATATGGCGAAAGCCGGCACGGGTAGCCTCGGGCGAGGAGTTGGGGCTCTTCGAAGCCAGGAGTTTCTTGAGTTGTCTATCCACCACGGGGAGCTAGAAAATTATAGTAGCCCCCACTCTTCCTAACCTCGATGTTAGCATTGACGGGGAGCTTGATCGCGCGGCTTATTGGGATCTACGGGAAGCCGAGAAGGACAAAGGGAAAAAGAAGGGTCTACGAGGATGTTGGAGACAAGACCCTAAAGAAGAAGAGAAAGAGAGAAAATAGAGAGTGCAAGAAGGAAAGATTGGAGAGTCATAAGACTCACGATGAGCATGGTCAGACTTCTTCGGAGAGCAAGAGGAAATTTAGCTCCACACGGCCACGTACGAGCTTGCGGTGGCAAGGACCCTTCAAGTGAGCCGAGATTCGGCCCAAGTGATTTCGAGAGGTTGTAGGTAATTGTTACTACGAGGGGTAGCCATTCCCTGCGACACACCGGTGAGTGAGCCATCATGTGGCGCCACGATTGGAAATGGAGGTACCACCTCAGCGGGAAGCGAGGCACTTAGTGCACCACGGTATGTTCCCTTCCTTTGCTTTATATTTATGTTTGGGGGATGAAGCATGTTTTTAAAAGGAGGGGGTGTACTTGTATTTTTGAGAGGTGTTTTTTGTATTTTGAGATTTTGTTGGATTCATCTAGGGATTTCTTGTCGTGTTTCCTTTTCCTTGGGCATGCTATATATTAGAACCGACATGTTTAGGATTTTATTTTTTTTGTTTAATTAGAAAGTAGCTTAGGAGTACTCAGGAAATAAATTGCACTATTTTTGAATTTATGAAAAATTGACCCTCTTTAAAAAAAATTGATGGTTAGCTATGTACTTGTTGATTGCAAAGCATAATTTTTGCAGATATTTTTATGTCACTTAGTATATTAGCATGAAAAAATTTTGTTAGCCATGTATAAATAGGACAAGTAGAATGGTCCAAGACATGTACCATGAGAGAGTGAGGTCTAATACCTAGTTCGATATTGCGTAGAGGATTTAGAACTCTAGGTTGGTCTTTACATAGGTTTTAAGAATGGTTGGTTGGAAAGGACCATAGGCCATTTTGTTCAGCCCATTTTTAGCTTAAATGACCCTACAAACATGATATGATTCCCTTGATCCCGATTTTGAGCTTTAAATGAATCATTTTTCTTTGATTAGCCAATTAACCCGTACCCATTTTTTATAATGAACTTTGTTTTGGACATGGTCCCTCCTTGGGCATTGTGAAACCTCAACATAGGCAAAATTCCTAAGTTGAGGGTGGCTAGAGTTGAAGTGCATAAATCTTGAGAAGATGAAAAAGGAAGAGAAAAGAAAAGGTAAAAAATGAGGTGTGGTGTGACAAGAAAAAGAAAAAGAAAGAGAAAAGTTTCAATAGAAAATACAAAAATAAAAAGATGAATGAGAATTTGTGAAAACATACCACACCATACAAGTGCATAAGAAATGGTGAAAAGGGAGGGAGAAAAAGTGGAAAAGCAAAAAGGATGAAAAGTAGAAAAAAATGAAGCCACGCGTATGTAGTGCCAAGGAGGTTTAGTCACTAAAAGATTCCATATCTACCATACCCGGCCCGAAAGCCTACATTACAAAGGGTGATCCAAGTCTTACGGTGGTGATCTAGCGACTATCGACAAAGCTAGTAGAGAAAATAAGGAAAAGCCTATGGTATATGATATGCGGTATTGGAACTTATTTGTGAGTGACATGTGTACTTCTTTGTGAGAGTGAGATTCTTACTTTTTCATTCCCGTGTTTTTCATAGTTTACTATATTAATGAGTGGGGGGCTTCGTTTCTTTGTGAGGTACATGGTTTGTGTTTAATTCTACTAATTGTGCATTGTGAAAAGAATTGGTGATGACTTGACTATACGGAACAACTAGATGACATATCTTGATCCACATTTTATCATGTTTTGTAGTTGCTTGATGTGCATGTGTTGATTTGGTTTATAGGAAAAAAGGTCAAAAGTTGTTTTGAGTTATGGTGCAAATTTTGATTGATTGTTGGTTGTATTATCTAGGTTTATTTTCTAGTTTAAGCGTCGTGTTTTTTTTTTTCCCAGGGCGTGCAAAAAGTCTTAAGTTGAGTGTGTTGATGTGATGTGGGTTTACAATATTTTCGACATTTAAAATTGAGAGAATAGCATGGACTTAACTATGTTTATTTGGATATGAGGTACTTTTACTTTGATTCGGGGAAAACTAGGTGTCGAGGAGAAAAAATGTGCAAGAGGATTAAAATGCGAGAAAATCGGCTAAGTACAACTCTAAATGCAGTCATACCTTGATTGTATGAATCATAATGGAGACTCGTGGTGAAAATTAGAAGAAATTTGGGGGAATAAGAGAAGGCAGAAGTACAACTCTCGATGCAGTCGTACCAAGATAGTATAATCCGTGGCTGGGTTGTGGGAAATATTGAGAGAAATTTGCACAAAGAGCGGTCTCTTGAGTACGGGTAGAACCCACGGATCATAGCAACCACTACAACTCATACCATGAGCTATGGTGAGCTTCAAGTGATTCTTCAAGACTTGGCGAGAACTTCGAATCTGACAAGCGGTATGAGTCACTTAGGAGAAAGGTATGAGGCGTACCACAACACTCGTGAAAAATGTCAAAAGATGTCAAAGTTCTCGGGGCCAAGCCACGGATGGATTGTACAAACTCCTTAGGATCACGCTATGAGTCGTACTAGCTACCAACACTTAGACAAATGCACGGCAACCAAGGATGTACTAGAGGTAGGTTCGGCTTCCATTACAATCACATTTCGGGTGGTAGGATGTTAGTAGAGCAGTCGGCACCGAGATATGGAAAATTCCTTGTTAGCTTAAGAAAAGGTTTCAATAATACGTATAAATACCTTTTATGTTTTATTTTAGTGGGAGAAGTTAGAAATGAAGTAGTAGAGACATGTGATAAGTAATATTTGTGAATTTTTGCTCGAGTTTTGAAGAGCCATTCTTAGGAGCGACACTTGATTTCATCAATTGTTCTTGAGATGGTTCATTGATATTCAAAGCAAGTTTTCTTCCAATTATTGTTGTAAGTATATAATAATGTGTTTGTCTATGAATGCAAAATATAATCTACAATCATGATAGGCTTTTCGGACAAAAATTATTTCATAGACAACCTTAAACTAGGGTGGTGGGAACCATGGTGGATTAATGAAATAGGGTTAGACAAGAGTGATTCAAAACCAATATTAAATGTTTGTATTGTATTCACTTCATCTTTAAATGTTTCATAACAGTGTACAACATTAGGACACTTTGAATTATTTACATGCTTGAACCTAAGTAGATATTAGGAGAAGAGAATTACAACAAAGTCTTGGTCTTTATGATCATTTTATTAACTTGAGTTGTAGAAGTGCTTGCTGATAGTTAAAATTTGGAACAAATTGATAGCAGTTAAAAAGAAATTGCTCATGAAGCGATTTGGTGATTGGAGTATAGTCATCTAATAGGGACGAACCAATGTTTGGATGAACCCCTAGTTATCAGTTCTACAAGTAAGCATTGGGATTGATCACGTGTTATCCCTGAAGTAGTTATGAACCATGGGGACACGTACCCTAGTTATTTGCAAATCTTGTTAACAACCACAGTATAATCTTGTTTAATGTTGTTTTTCTTGGAACTCCCAATTTGGAGATAACTTACCAAAATGTTTGAAATCAATATTAGTCTAGATCTTACCCTATTCACGTGGGTTCGAACCTAACCTCTTTGTTGGGCTCTTTATTGACAACGTACGCGAGACATTGCCGAAGTGAGTTTGAGCATTATCGAGTTATGTTAGAGCTTCGGACAATACGTAGAAAATTAGCTTGTCGGTGTTGACTCTGTTTGGTTGATGTATATTCAGACTTCCATTATTTGGTTGATTATCCATTTTCTTATATTGATTTTTAGTTGTCATGTTCATTCCATGGGTTGACTTTGAGCCATTTATGGTTTCACAGGTTTCGTGTCTGGAGTCGGACCTATGTTCGGGTCATTACAGTGTCTTGCCACCAATAGTGGCGAGATGATAAACAATTTGCTAGCATCCGCTGGTAGCTCAATTTTGATAAAAGATATGGATAAAGATTTGAAAATTCCATCAAATAAGGTATTTTAAGACAAACTCAAATGGAGTTTGAAATTAGCTATTAAAAAGTGTCTTGTGATAGAAGAAGATCTCAATCCCAATAAAGATATTTTCTCCAAGTCTTACATCTATTTGGAGGCCCAATTAAAGTACAGAGATCTGATAGACTAAATCAAACTTAAATGGAGGAAAATCTTGCAACATTTTTTAATTGGCCTCTAGAATTATATTTAAGAGTTGTATTATTTTATGTTGACTTCCTAGGACCTTGTGTGTGGAAACTTTCTATGCCATTAAATGTTTGGTTTTAATCTATATTGACTACATTGGTCTATGTATGGGCAGCCTTATGTACCCCAGGGAATGTAATTTCTTTAATTGAGTCGTTGACCGGCCCCTTCTAAGATTCTATATAAAGGGAGTTCTTTCTCTTCATTGAACTAGTTTGATTTTATATATTTGTAGCGACCTTTGTGGCTTGTGGAGACCTTTTTTAGGTTCTCTTTGAGTTGTACCCTTTCTGTTCTACTTTGAATGTAGCTTGGATTTCTTCAATGGCAATTTCTCATTTTGGTTTATATATATTATCTTCTTCACTGTGTGGTGATTGGATACTTCTTTTACTACTAAATAAGGTTTGATATCAAATACTTTGAGTGTTGTTTCTCTTTTCAAGAATCAATTCCTTCTCCCTTTCTAATCTTCTAATTTTAGAGTCTTTTGCTATCCAGTGTTGTTGTTGTCAAGTGATATCAGAGCTTTGGATGGTTGGGTATTCTTATACTCACCCTATCTGCGATTTGAATCATTGGAAAACTACAAAACAAATCTAGAAAAATAATTCTGTGACGCCGAACAATAACCTAAAAAACTCAAAAAAATTGTTTCCTCAAGTGAATAGTGATGTGCTTCACTTGTTCATGATTTGTTTTATAATTTATCTTATGATTTGGTGACCCAGGCCTTAAAAATCTTATCAATCTCTCGAAAATCTCATTTGATTTGAAGCTTCTTTTAATTTTGGTCAACAAGAACTCAAAATTCACTTGGAGGATTGTAAAGGTCATTGTAGATCCTTGGATTCAAAAGCTCATTGAATATGTTCTTGGTCTTCTTGAAAATGATTATACACTATATTTAGTTTTCTATTGTTCTCTTCCTAGATATTTAAATATTTGTTTATACTTAGCATAGTGTAGTGATTTGTGTGTATTTCTTTATTTCGTGTGTTTTTCATACTTTTCTCTTTATTTTCATTGTGTACTTCTTTGTTTCCAGTTTGTATATTTTTACTATCCTTTTCTTTGTTTGGCTTTTAAACTCCATTCTTGAACCAAATATTCGAACTTGCTGAAGTGTTTGAGTTTTCGGTTAAATGGAAAATTTTTGTGGAGCATCCTTGAGTGGTAAAAGGCAAGAGTAGTGAGATTATTTGAGGTAAGCCTAATTTTTGTGATATACAAGTGTTGTGACCATTACTTGATACACGTGATGGGAGTATATGAGACAACTTTTTCTAACAATCTCTTGTTTCATGTCTTCTACAAATTTTGGAAACAAGCTGGAACGAAGGAATGGATGATTATAGTGTGAATGATTTGGAATCGGATGCAAAGAATGATGGAAGGGACATGTACTATAATTCTTGTGATGAATATGGCGGCTATGATGACTCTAATACTAGTCAAACCTATGACGAATCACATACGTATTTCGATTTGAGTAAAACCAATAACATTTGTGATGAATATTGTATTAATGAATCTTAATTAGATGAGATTAGTTATAGTGGTGAATTTGCTTATGTTGGAGTTGGGAGTGTGAATCCTATTAAATGTACTTTAATGAATCTAGTTTGGGGAGGGAGTCATGAAGGGCCATGACTTACGAGAGTGTACATGATTTTTCAAACTAGAATGGAAGTATTGTCTAATGTATTGCTACTAAAATTAATAGAAATATTTGTCACAACTTAGTCAATGCTTACTTTATTAAAAATTTGGGTTTATCTTGTGTGGCATTCTTTACCCATCTTCAAAGGAGTGAATGTGGACAAGAGAGTGTTGGTGCAATTTAATCTTAGGAGATACAAGGATGAGGTTTTGGTGTGATGTGATTCCCTTATTCACATGGCATGTCTAATTGAAGGCCATGGCTTATCTACATAGAAAAGCTTCATATGATCGAGAAAATAATAGGTATTCCTTGAGTGAAAGATGATGGAAAAATTGCCCTTGTTTCATTGACTCCTATGGATATTCAAGAAGATCAATTAAGGGTGAGAAGATCAATAGAGGTATTTGAAAAAAAGAAAAAAAAAAAAATTGCAAAAGGCTCTTAATGATTTGAGAAGCCTAAGAGTAGGTTAACCTTAGAAGTCCTCAAGGGATAAAGAGGATTCTTGGCAAGTACATGGGAGCTAGTGCATTCACAAACTTCTTCTGTATTTAAATAAAAGTAAGGATGAGAGACAAAAGAAAGATAGAAGTAATGGTGAGCTACTTGACAACTAAAGCGAGGAAAAGGGAGAGGAAGTGATGAGTGAAGAGAGTGAGTTGTCAAAAAGTAAGAATGAGTGGATAGAATTGAGCGACATGAGTTTCAAATGTAAAATAAAGAGTGAACTAGTACATTTGAGTGATAAGAAAAAATAAGAGATTACAAGAATAGAGGTGCACGAAAAGTGGCAGAGATTCTTTGTTCAGCTCTAACCAATTAACTCATTCTTTTCTAGTGTTTGTGTTCCAAATATGCGGGATAATAAAAGAAATCAATAAAGTTGGAACAACTTAATTGCATGAAGTAAGGAAATTCAATTTTAAAGAAGATTTGTAAAGTGTTAAAGCCAATGATTCATGAAAACAATTGAAAGTTGAAGACAAGTTTAACCTTGATTACCTCATATCGTATGACCTTATTGATGATCTATTTGTTTCAATGGCTGACTTTCTAATCCATGAGGCCAAATTTTAAGTGAGCATTATAACTCAAATTACGAGTGATTCTTTCCTTTTTAATTATTGTTCTCATATGAGAAATCTATTACAATGTGATGAAGAGAGTCTGAGAATAACAAAAATGAACAAATCCGAAGGAATTTGAAGGAGAATGAATCTTGTTCACTTTTCAATTCGCTAAATCTTTCTTGTTTTAGTATCACTTTTCAATTCGTGTAAGGAATTTGAGAAAAGAACCTTCTAAAAGAGGATGATAGTGCCTCATTTGAATAAAAACTAATATTGGCCATGTTTTAAAAGTGTATAATAACTCCTTTTGGGAAGAAATTGGGAGAAGCATTTAAAGTTCTATAATACCTTGTGGTTTGAGAATATCAATGGAGAAGTTGCCAATAAAGGCAATGAGACATATGAAACATATGAAGCCATAAATGGTGAGAATATTGAACTAAATGAAGAATGTAACAACTCAAGTGTAGAGAAGGAAAAGCGCTCACGGGTTGCTAACTTCACTTAGGCATCTTTATCTTTTACGAATATATCTTTTACGAGTTCAATCCAAACCACTTCTCAAAAGAATTTTTGATCCATATCTTGACTATGATATATCCATTGATGAGTTGATTGTTTATGAGCAAATATGGGTATGTTTGTTTTGGTATTCATATGCTTTTTGGTCTCGCTAATATCCTTCTATTGTTTAAGAGCTTATGACGTGTTTTAATTGCTTGTGTGGGTAATTACATTATTTTGTTAAATGATGTAATGTTTGGATATTTAAAAAGGATATTTGTGCACTAAAAAGAACTAAATAGGTTAAGTGGTTTGCATGGTCATTACGGTATTACTTTATCAAATGCTTGCTCTACTTCCTTTATTTACCTCCTATTAATTTTGGTTATCATGTTGGTTGTAGGTATTGGTCAAGCTTTGAGGACATATCTTTTAAGTGGGAAGAATGATAGCAACCAAGAGCTCAAATCCAATGAAGGTGCGAGATATAAACAATGTCGAAGATTGAGGATGAATCTTCTTTAAGAAGGGGAGAATGATAGAATTCATAGTAGCTCAATATCGATTAAAATACATGGATAAAGATTTAAAAATTTCATCGAATACAGGTATTTCAAGACAAACTCAAATGAGAGCTACAATTAGCTGTTAAAAAGTATCTTGTGATGAAACAAGATCTAAAGCCCGATGAAGATATTTTCTCCAACTCTTACATCTATTTGGAGAGCCTAACTTAAGTCCAAAAAAAACGGAGATGGAATAAGGGCCCAAATCAATCCCCAAAATGGAGAAAATACTACATCATTTTTTAAAATTAGTTTCACAATTATATTTAAGAGTTGTTTTATTCTGTTGACTTCCTAGGACCTTGTATGTGGCGGCTTTCTATGCCACTAAATATTTATTTTAATCTATGTTGACTATATTGATCTAAGTGTGGGCGGCCTTCTGTTCTTGGGGAAAATAATTTCTTTTAAGCGAGTCTTTTGAACGGCCTCTTCTAGGATTTATATAAGGGGTTCTTTCTCTTCCATGTACTAAGTTTGATTTAATATATTCGTAGCGATCTTTGTCTTGTGGAGGCGTTTTAGGTTCTCCTTGAGTTATGCCCTTTTGTTTCTAATTTGAACCATAGCTTGGATTTGTTCAATGATAAGATTCCTCGTTTGGGCTCCCTCCCTCATCTTCTTCTTCTTTGTCTTCTTAATTGATTCACTACTTATTTTACTATTAAACAAGGTTTTGAGTATCAAATACTTGAGTTTATTTTTCATTCAAGAATCAATTCCTTCCCCCTTTCTAATCTTAATTTTAGAGTCTGTTTGTATTCGTGTTGTTATCACGATTAATGAGGTGGCATGCATATGTTATTGCCTCAGCCCAAAATTCTTTTCCCAAGTCAGCTTTGGACAACATACTGCTTGAACCTTCTCCGGCAAAGTTCGGTTCATGCGTTCTACCAATCCATTATTTGTTGTAGTGTATTTTTATGGTAAAATATTTGACAATGCCATTGTCTTCACAAATCTTCTTAAAAAGATTTTGTATTCTCCGTCATTATGCATGCAGACACTTGATCTTTTTGCTAGTTTGAGTCTCTCTCGCCTTCCATTTGAAAAATTCGCAACACTTCATCTTTAGTTTTCAAGTATATATACCCACAACTCTCTGGAAAAAGTCATCGATAAAAGGTTACAAAATAGTGTTTCCCACCTAATGAAAGGTGTTTTGGAAACACGCCCAAACATCGGAAGTGAACATGTCCAGAAATAACTTTAGTATTATGGATAGTTGTTCCAAATTTAACCTTTGTTTTTTTTCCTTGATACAATGCTCACAAAATTCCAAGTTGAAATTTTTACTCCTTTATACAATCCTTGATCGATAACATTTTCAAGAATTTTCTTCCCGGCATGTCCCAAGCGCATATTGCATACTTTGGTCATTTACTGCCTCCATTGTCATCTTGGATGTTACGGTATTGTCCTAATAATTGTATTACCTTTATAGGTCATGACTAAAGTGGTCATGACTTCCATCCATACTATCCCCTCCATTGGGGGAACAAATGAAGCTCAACTAGTTACCCAAATCGACAACGATTTATAAGTAAATCACATTTTGAACGATAATTAACGAAAGTTGAAATAGAATTAAAGAATACAAGCATCAAAACCATCTAGTACATCCCTAAAAATTGATAGTTATTGTACATAAGGACATCTATCTAACAGCTTTGTAAAAAGGAGTAACTCAACAAAACAAAAGAAAGTAATGTCGGGACAAAAGATCTTCTACGAAGGAATCGAAATAGCACGTCTGATGCTCACCTTCAATAGATCTGCTTTACTTCTCTAGAGATAAGGTCGAGATGAGCTTCTAGGATCTGATGCACTTTCGAGAAAAATAAATACGGGAGTAGCGTCGGTACAAAATACAATACTAGTAGATATCCTCGGTTGACCTTAAATCATAACACATATAAGTGAAACAAAAATATGTCATCATCTCAAAACATAAGCTCAATAAATAATACTCATTCAGGAATTCAATCTATGTAGGGCATTGGCGATGCACTCCCTTGGATTGGGCCTCTCTATAGTTTTCAAGTGACCCTTTGCCATGGTCTCATTAGCGACATAATTTGATGCTTCTGGCCAGTGTGCCAAACGTGCTTCGACTTAACGGCACATCTCTACAGTTCTCTCAACTCTCTTGTGGCTCTTTCATCATGACCAACCAAGCTACTCATGATCATCAATAATAAATCACATATCATAACCACATGGAATATATAATAAACCATTCACAATAGATTCCACAACTCATCATGTGTCCTTATTTAACTTTACATTTACTAGAAAATCATCATAAATACATCAACAATTTGAATACACACAATACATGGCCAGAAGTTTAGTTAATTCAAGCTCTCATTCCCAGTGATATTATTTCTCTACACTCCAATCAAATAATGTAGCCAACGGTGAGATGTCGGGCATACACCTCATTATACCACCATTAACACTCCCTGCTGAACATCGATGTATCCACATGCCGAGAGGGTCTTATTTCTATCCTTTCAGTCATGACACACCAAGACTCTAAAATCATATCTTTGTCTGCAGTGCTTTTCGTCCCACTTATCTACTCATTTAAACCTCTCCCTTCGGACATGAGCCACTCAACCATCATTAGCCAGGATGCTCCCCTCGAGCACGAGCCACTCGGGACAATCATATTTGTCCCCTATTATTCACAGATCTCAATGTTTACCACTCGGTCAATTTATTTGACCCATTGGGAGAGCCTCGTCTTCCTCCCTCAACTCGAATATTCACATAATTCGGGATCATTTCGGACAATACAAATGAATAAGAACAACTCTCGGCATACAATGTCACGACACATAAATAACTATTTCATAGAAAAATTATTCTACATTGGAATTAAACAAAGTGTGCCCAATAAGAAATGTCCAGAACCCATTCTACGTTATAATCGCACACAAATGCATGCTATTATCCAAAATATACCTCGATCAAATAATGGAAATCACAATTACTCCATTAGAGCCTCGCCTTTCCCCGGCACTTCATAACGTTCAAAATTTAGAACAAATGATTAAAGGATAATTGAATAGACCATTTCGAGAAATAAGGGTCTTGGATATTCAATCCCGCCCCCATTCTACACAGTTCATGGAGTTTCTACTCCCAAACCACTTACAAGTAGTTTTTAACAATAAAATTCCCACTTCTACCAAACTTTAGGTCTCCAATTCTAGAAATGATAAACTAGCACTATCACATTCATCCTAGGGAGTATTAATTACATGCTTACAAACCTAGTAATCCATAACCTTTAACACTGAACCAACTTACCCTACTTTCGTAGTTACGAGGGTTTTCTCCTAGGATTTCTACCATTACGGTCCCCCTTTTGTTTCTACGGGGTTAGGGTGTCAAAAGTAAAGAGAAATTGGCGAGATTATTACCTTAGGGAAGGGAAAATTTCTCTACTCTTGGGGGTTTCACTATTGAGTTCTCAAAAAATCGTTCTTTGAAATAAGCCAAGGTAAAACCCCCTAAAGTCCCGTTTAAAATTCACCTACTAATTCTTGTCGTCAGCTGCGCCAGACCCCCTACAACGCCCAAGACACCATCACAATGGATCCGATGGTAAATCTCCTAGTTTGTTATGGAGGGGCCTCAGGCCATGTTAACGGTCTCGCTGCAACGGTTCCCCATAACTATAGCTCCCACCACCACACCACAGCAATTCTTAACGATTAAAATTTTACTAACACTCACTCGACACCTTCCCACCAACAACTTAGGCTAGATAGGGGTGTTTTGACATTCCCCGTCCCTTAATGATAGGTAGGTCGTTATCGCCTGCCAATTAAAATTCCCCAAACGGCCTACAAAAGCAATAAAGAAGATATACCGAATCTATAAACAAGCTGGGGATATTAGTTAGCGTATCGGCCTCGGTCTCCCAGTGGCTTCCTTCATGAGATGATTCTTCCGTTAGAACTTTACCATTGTAATTTCCTTTGATCTCAACTTGTAGACCACTCTATCTACTATAGCCACGAGCTCCTCCTCATAGGACAAATTCTCATCCAACAACATTGAATCCCATTTGATTATGTAAATCCATCCCGTGGTATTTCTTTATCATGGAGACATGAAATGTTGGATGTATTCCTAATAACACAGACTTGAGTGATTCATAGGCTTCTCCTCTCCATACTCTAAAGAATTTCAAACGGCCCAATGTATATCGGGCTAAGTTTCCCTTCTTTCCAAGCCTCATCACCCCCATCATAGGGGGCCTTGAGCAACAACTTGCTCTCTTACCATGAACTCCATGTCTCCTTTCTATCTTCATATTATTTCTTCTTTCTTTGGCTTGACTACCATTCATTCTGAATCTACTCGAACCTTTTCCAAGGACTTCTTAAGCAGAGTCGGTGCCCAGGGTCTCACCTTGAAATCATCGAACCAAATGATTGGAGACTTGCCTTTCCTCGTATAGAAGTTTGAATAGCACCATGCCAATACTCGAGTGATAGTTGTTATTGCAAGAAAACTACACCAAAGTTAAGAATTTATCCCAATAGCCATCAAAATCAATCATGCGAATTACGAAGCATGTCTTCTTTACAGATTACCTTCGGCCTTGTCTATCTGATTCAAGGTTGTGCTCAAGTCAACCCTTGTACCTAGTTACTGCATGCAAGGTCCTCCGAGAAATGGGAGGTGAACTATAGCCCACTACATCCAAAATTGATCGAAAGGAAATTGGTACCCATTACATGAATCACCCCTCTCACATACGGCTTGACCGAGTCTCTCAACATTGTAAGTCAATTGAATAGGTAAGTGGGAAGACTCGGTCGATCTTGTCAATAATGACCCAAACGGAGTCAAATTTCCCCAACGTCTTTGGAAGACCAACCACGAAGTCCATCGCTATTGATCTCATTTCCCCTTTATGGGATGGGAATCCTGAAGTAATCCCTAGGCTTCTAGTGCTCATACTTCACACATTGAGGATTTAGGCAGGCGACATGATTGACAATGTTGCTCTTCATTCTTCCCCACCAATAATGTCGTTTGAGTCCGACACATTTTAGTAATCAGGGATGGATAGAGTACCTTGAGTTGTGAGCTTGCTGGAATAGTTTCAAAGAGCCTCTATTTCATATAGCTCTTAGATAAAATTTGTCCACATATGCGGTAGTGTCAAGCAAAATTTTGGACTCCGATTTCGGCCCTATATAAAAATTGTGCCCGATAATCTCCTTCAAGCTGTATGTAGTGCGGGCAATCTCTCAAGTAGCCCTTGTATCATTCCCAAGCCTAAGCGAGTTTCCTTATCTACCTGAATAGGAGATCTTTCACTCTCAACTCTTTTTCTTCTTCAAGAGAAGAACACATTGATGAATTTGTTGGAAGGCCTCTCAGAGTGGTGATGGAACACCAGCTCGATACAATCACTCACTTTTTCCTCACCAATCCAAGGCTTGAAAATAACGTGTGACTTAACATACTCGTCGACACACGTTCTAATAGTGAAAGTTCTCGCTCAACTCCATGAATGTCATCCGAGATGTCTTTGAGAATCCTTGTACAGCTTGCCCTGATGTTGCCAAGTATTTTGGACCAACTACACAGTCCCTTCCTTTAACTCGAAGTTTCAATGATGGCCGGCTTGATGATCGCTTTAGGCATTCTCGAATTTTGGCCTAGCAAAGTTAAGCCTTGGAACCCTCTCTTGGTTGTTGCGATTTTCGCTTGTTATTCTCCATAATTAACCTATGAAAGGTTCTCTGAATTTTAGGATCAAAATAAGCCAAAGGTGATCTCTGACTTCTTGTACTTGGCATGGCCAGGCACACAACACTGTAAACTTCACAACCAATAAAACAAAGCGTAAATACAACATAGCGAATAAAATCCTAAACTACAAATGATTAATCAATCTTCAAGTCCTGGCAACAGCACCAAAAACTTGACATGCACAAGCGCACATGGTTGTTAAGTAATATAGGACGATGGGAAGGTTCCGTATTATCAATCCCTCAAAGACTTACAGCCAGTTAATCGCTCGAGTTAACTCTTTATTTCGCTACTCCAATAAAAACATATATAAACGAGGAATGTTTGGAAATTAAACTACTAAACTTGAAATGAAAATGAACAAATAAACTAAAGTTGTGGCAAACTTTGTTTGTACTTCAAATGATGATGACAATCTAGCGAAATGGCACTTTCACTTTAGGTTGAGTTTTCAAGACTTGATTACGCTAGACTAACTCTTCTTAAGGTTGCTAATTGAAAGTTACTATTCCATTGTCTTGCTACTCTCACGAGCATCCAAAGAACTATCTCTGAACTCGATGCCTATATCCCTATGGTCACGGGAGAAACATGGCTTGGCGATTATGGTTACTTGTATATCAACTAAGCGAGGTTGAAGGGTATATCCCTAGCCTTCATCAACAACTTCTAACCTTCAAACAATAGGCCCAGAGGATCTTTGAATTCCTATTTTATATTTACTTTTAATCATTTTTAGTTCCCTCTCTGAGTTTGGCAAAAGCCAAAAGATTTATTCACAAGGTGATCACTCTAGGTAATAAACGAATTAAAATAAGTAAATATAAACCTTTAATGAAAAATAAAAACTAGCAATAATCAACCTTTCAAACTTCAACCATAGCTATGGCCAAAACCCTAGAAGAGGTTTTAACACTCATGTTCAAACGAGAAAACAAAGACATCATCATTCAAAGTATAAAATGATAGAGAAAGAAGAAATCTATGTTATGAACTTGTCTCTCCTCCAAAGCTGCATTACAACCTTACTACAATCAAACAAAATAATGTATGATTGCTAACAAACGACCTAGATATTATATTTATAAGCGAGCCCTCAAATGATGTTTTACCCTCAAGTAATTGACATTAAAATTAGCAAAAATCCATCCAAGTCGGGGCACAGCGCACCTCGCCTCTGTAACCGGGTTGGGCTTCGATTTCTTCTAAAGTTTGGCTCTATGTGCCCCACGCCGGCCAATGCACCCGAGGGTTAGTCCAATTTACGAGCCTCTGGATCCTCACAGGCACCCCATTCCACTCAAAGAACCAGAGAATGTTAGTCAAATTTATGAGCATTTGAACCCTTCTAGTATGCCACTCCATCAACACCAAAATGTTGGAAAAATTTCCTAGCTTGCCACGCCATACATCTTGCCAAGGTGTTGATCAAATTCTCCTTTAGTTCGATCCTAGTGTACCACGCCACCTAGCACTGACTTTTGGGTACATAGTTCCCTTGAAGTTTAAGGGTTAGAGTGGCAACGTCAGAGTCATAGCACCAGGCCAATTTTGCGAACTCTTCTTTCTTCACACCTTTGGTCATTTTGGGTCCTTTTCCTTGGTTTCCTTCTCAAAACATCTAAAAATATTTAGCTCAAAAGACACACGAAAATATAAATTCATGCATTTAAATAAGGATTATGAACTGAAAACAAGAGCAAAATATGGGTAAAAGAATTGCAAATGAGCATAAGAATATGCCCAATATCATTCACATTTGGTGAACTTGGTGTACAGCTATTTCTCCTTCACCAACCCCAACACAATCCCCTCGAGATGATTCTCATGCTCTTGCTTAGTCTTAGAGGTACACCAAAATATCATCGATGAACACGTTACAAATGAATCAGGATAGTGTTTGAATTATACCATTCATCAAGCTCATGAACGTTTCTAGAGCATTGTGGTAGAGTTTGAAGGACATGACCCCAAGGAACTCATAATGTCCATGCACAGTGCGGAAAGCTTTCTTAGGAATATCCTCAGCCATGAATCTTCAAAAAGCGATGATAACGATCTAAGTCAATCTTTGGGAACAACGCTTCCCCCTGTGTGATCGAATGAGTCATCTATCCGAGGAAGAGGGTTTTATTTTGAATAGTTACCTTATTCGGTGTATTAATCAATGCACATCCATGCTACCATCCTTTTCTAAAATAAGAATGGGGCACCCTAGGGAAGACACTCGGCTTGATAAACCCTTTACTAAGAAGCTGCTACAATTTGTACTCAACTGAGTTACATCAACTCAACGGTGTCGTACATTGTGGAAGTATAGAAATAGGTCGGGTCCTAGACTATAAATCTGTAGAAGTCGGTTTCGCGGTCAGGCGACGGTATTCCGGGGTGATGCTTGAGAAATACCTCTAAAAATTCACAAACTACTCGGACCGACTCTATGGAAAAACCCTACGAACTAGTATCGGGATGTGGGCTAGTATGTTGAACACCCTTTGCCCTATCAATCTCTGGGCATAAATATAATAGATGAGTTTCTTGGGAGCAAGGCTATAATTCCCTTTCCACTCCAAACTAGGCAGACCACAGGTCATTATAGTGATTGTCTTAGCATGGAAATCTAGAATAGCATGGTATGGAGACAACATTATTCCCAAAATATCACATCAAAATCTATCATGTCTAAGATCACCAAATCTATCGAGTATCACAACCCGTGAAGTCCTTTGAACAAGCATGGCGGACTACATCCACCACCACGAAGTCCCCCACGAGTAGACACATGGATAGGAATATCAAGTATATCACAAGCGAATTCAGCAACAACAAAATAGACGGAGACACATAGGTAAAAGTAGAGCTAGAATCGAAACAAATTCATAACCATTTTGTCACTTCAAAGATTTTACACGTAATATGACATCTGAAGCCTCTACCTTGGGTCATCTAAAAATTTCATAGAAGTGGTGGATGTTCCCAGAGACCCGCCTCTGTTGGTACATGTGACCCCTATCGTGCTGATTGCCACCCTTTTGACACAGGCACCTCCTGCACGATTGGGTGCCGCCTCGGCCTCAGCTAGCTTATTACCCCTCCCTAGCCCATAGATGATCCACAGTGAACACACTCCCTCCTCTCCCGGAAAATGCACAGGAGCTTGGTAAGGTGCGAAACAATTTGTCCGCCACGGCCAAACATGGGACACTATCTATGGATATCATCCTCCCATATTCATGGCACACCTTCTCAAATCCTTTGGTCTCGAGTTGGAACGGAGGAAATAGGGCGATCCCCGAAATCTGAGTGCACTATCTAAGTACCCCGTCTGTGCGATGGACATGGAGTGGTCCCTAGTGGACCTTTGATTGACACTGCATAGGCGGCGAACAGGGTCCTCCCGGGCAGCCCAGGAATAGGTCCTAGCAAAGGAACCACTTAAAAGTACCTACCTTAGAGCTTTCTCCCTCGGCATTCCCTAACATAACATCTGTTTCACCCCCTCCACATTTTTGAAAAACTATGCTACCTCCTAGAAGGTATTACCTGTGGAGACTATGCGAAAGGATAACAAGCTGGAGACCCATATTTATGCCCTTAACACATCTCCTGATTCTCACCTTATCTGTGGGCAATAGTGGAGGGCATACGTAAAGGTGAATCGAGCCTCATTATCTTTATAGCTTGAAGAGATCCCTGCTCAATGGTTTACTCATCTCACCTCAATCTAGAAGTAGGGTGCGAGGCACATACTTCTCCGGGGAAGGTGGAGTAGGCAGGTCCGGGTCAATGGCGGTGACCGAGTCGATACCACGCTCCACAAATGCTCTCCACTAGAGCTTGGCATTACCCATTAGGCTGGAAGGTGATAAATTTTACCCATTACTTCTCCTTGTCCCCATATATTGTAAAGCCTCTCGTGGCGATCGATCATGAACTCATAGGCATCCTTTGCCTCAGTGCTGTAGAAAGTTGGGAGGCTTCATTTTCGTAAATCTCGGAGAATAAGTCATGCTCATCTCTAGTCATTCTGCGGTCCGGCCTCACAGGCCACCAAACATCACGGCTATGGAAATATCATCTATACGAGGGAACCATAATAAGTGTATGTTGTATCCCGCGGACTACTACCTACTTGAGTCCCTTTGGTGCTTCCCCATTACCCATGAGGCCACTCGGAAGGTGAGTTGAGCTAGGTCACTCGGATGATGCTAGAGGCTGCCGACCTCTCCTATCATCGGGGCTCCTCTACCTCGCGTCCCACCCTTTCCTACACCATTGGAGCTATCGTGCCAACCTCTCATAAGTGGAAGGGTGAGAACCTTCCTAAGAGCTCTGGAAACCTGCGCTTGCGAAACCTCACTTTATCTACGCCTGGCCCCCTTATTCTCACTATGTTAGGGTGCGCCACTCTCAGTTTTGCACCATGTTCTCACTATCTATGAGGGAAAGAAATAAGATTCTCAAATACCAATTTGGATCACTAAATATCAATTGGAATCAAGTAATAGAATGAAAAGGAAAGAAAGAAGAAAGTTTTCTTAAAGTCCTATAGCCTCTAGAAGATAAGTAGCCGGGCGTCTCCGCGCGATCCACGAGCGCTACTAGACTCATCCTCAAACAATGAGATCAACAAACCTAAGGCTCTTATACTAACTTTTTCATGACCCAAGTATTTGTGATTGGAACCCCACATATCCCTTTTGGTGGGCGAACTAACGAACCACAACTAGCTACCCCTAATCGACAACGGTTATAGGTAAATCACATTTGAACGATAATTAACGAAAATTGAAATAGGAGTAAAAGAATAGAAGCACAAAACCATCTAGTACATCGTGAAAGTTGTGTACATGAGACATCTATCTAACATTTTGTCTAAAAAGGAGTAACTCAAGAAAACAAGAAAACTAATGTCTAAATAAAATACATCTTCTACGGAAGAATTAAAACAATACATCTTGATCCGCTCACCTTTAATGAATGCATTCTTGCTCTAGATATGAGAATTAGAGATGAGCTTTTCGAGATTGAGTTTGCACTAAGAAAAGAAATGCGAGTAGCATCGGTACTAAAAAGCATGCTTGGTGGCATCATCGGCTGACCTTAAATAATAACACATATAAGTGAAACAACAATATGCCATCATCTCGAGAACATAAGCTCGTTAAATAATACTTGTTTAGGAATACGCTGTGTAGGGTGATGGCGCACACTCCGCTGGATTGGGCCTCCCCTTTACTTGGACATCGCGGTCTCGCTGCGGTACGCGCAGTGCTTCGGCTTCGGCTACATACTTACAGTTCTCTTAACTTTTTTAACATTGTACCCGTTATGAGTCATCATAAACAATCACGTATCATAACCATGGAATATACAATAAACCACTCATTATATATTTCACAACTCATCATGAGTTCTTATTTGCTTTACATTTGCAGTAAATCATCATAAACACATCAACAATTTGAATACACACAATCATTCAAGCTCTCACATTCCTGATTGATATTATTTCTTTGTTGATCGAAATAATGTAGCCCATGGTGATATGTCGGGCACACGCCTCCACCCCGTATCTCACCATAGACACTCCCATGCCGAACATCAATGTACACACACATGCCGGAAGGTCTTATTTACATACATTCAGTCATGACCTATAGGGGACTCTAGAAATTCATGTCTTGCTCTTGTGCAATTACTCTACTCATTTTCTCATCTGGATTCTTCCCTCGGACATGAGCCACTCGATAACATCCTTCTCTCTGTGGGTTGGTAATTTATCAATTCACTAGGCTCTTAAACATGAGTTTTTGCTTAGATTTTAGGTCATTTAGGTGGATTTTATGCCATTTTACCTTGATCTTTGCAGGTACTTACCTTGAATGGGAAAAGCATTAAGAATTGAGCAAAAGCATGAAAAAAAAGGAGATGAGGACCAGCGCTCCATCGAATGACATCGGAAAAATATGTTGGTTGATCCCGCGGTTCCACCTTTGTCAACGTGAAGAAAAATACCGGTGGGCCACGGATCGGCAGTGAACCACCGATGAATCGCAAGTGACCGCCGTCGCACGGGGGGTAAAAATGTCCGCTTAAAAAAGAGGAGAAAGAATGTACTATTTTTGCACATCTCAAAAGACTAAACATTCCATTATTCTAAAAGTAGTTTTCATTTTTCTATTAGCATTGTATTGAATTATAAAGAGAGAGAGAGAGAGAGAGAGAGAAGCACTCATGTTCTTCTTCCCATCCTTGAAAATGTAGAAAAATCCATTAGAGATCGAGACCTTTGACCTTGAATTTTCTTACTCATTTTGTTGAATGGATATTGAATTGTTTATTGAATGCAATGTCTTCTTCTACTTACATGAATAGCTAAATTCCTTTTTAGGGGTGTGTGGATGATTGGGGTTGATTTGGAATAGGTATTTTTGAATTGATCTTAGATTTACTTAATAAGTATAATTCTAATGCTTCATCTAAGTTTTAATCTAAAACTCATAGTTTCAAGTGTGGGTTGTTTTGACTTACTGCTCTAATTTTCTTGAAAAGGAATTTAGAGTATAAGTGATGAAACATTAGTGGATAATTGGGTTTTGATCATGTGGGATTGGGCTAAAAATAGCCCAAGGCTCCATTGTCAAACACCCATTGAGAATCAAAGCTAGAAATAGTTAATTTTTACACAAGTTGATGTAGATGTTGTGAAAAAGGCTTTGGGGTTTGGCTTAGGAGTATAAAGACATTTAATTGGTTGAGAAATGCGGGGATGCCATCTTGTCAATACCTAATTATACTATTGAGTAAAAGACTAGGAGATATTAATAAATCCAACCCAATGATGCCCCAATAATTTCACACCCCTAGTAATCTCTCCCTCGGTATTTTCTACACTTTGTTCCTATTTTCGTAAGCAAATTTTTGTAGTTCAATTGTCAAGTAGTGATTTAATTTTTACTTTATTGTTATTGAAACATTGATGCAAATTACTTCAACTTGATGAGCAAGCTCTTCCTGAACTACTAACATTCCTATGGATTCGACCCGACACCCATCGGGTATATTTGATTTGTCAACAACCGTTTACACTCCATCCTTGGAAGTGAATTTGGACGTTATTAAAAATGGTGTCGTTTGATCGGGGAATATTTATATGCCAAATCGACACTCAGATGCATCGCTTTTGCCTTGTTTATCAACAATGTGTGTATATTCTCATGTAAATTGTATGGAAGTGTGATTTTATACTAACCAACATGATTAGCCTTGTTTTGTAGGTTTTGATGATTTTTGAGGAGCTAATCCATGAGTTGGTGAAGTAGAGGCTTGGAGACGGAATAAACACGCTAACGGCGACGGGAGGAGGCCAAAACAGCCCCAGGCGCGTCGGCGGCGTGCCACGGCGAAGCGAGGTGCCCAAGGCGGCCCTGCCGCATTGGCAGCGTGCCACGGCGGTGGCTCACGCGACCAGCCTTGTACACGCGCTGCCACAGTAGCGTGCCACGCTCTGCTTATGGCGGGTGCGAGCCGATTTTCGTGGCGATTTCGGCCTGCTGCGTTCGGGCCGTGTCCACGGGGCAATGCTCCGCGTTACACTTCATGACACGTTGCTGGCCTTCGGGACAAATTCCTACTAATATAAATAGCACACTTAGAGTTTATTTTCACATATTCGACTTGGTGGAGCAAGAACGTGGGTTACGGGCGGTTTTGAGGACGAAAATTCTTAGGGTTTTCTCTATCTTTGTCTTCTTCCTTTCAATTGTTTGCATGATTTCCATTCATTTAACGATGTTCAATCCACAAATGAGTGGCTAATTCTCTTTCTTCCTGAGGTTATGAACTATGATATTGAAATGTAATTATTGAATTCTTTGGTTATTTAAATGCTTTCTTCCATAGTTGTTCTATTTAATTCTTGTTCTTACTACGTTAATATCTGGCCAATGTTAATGTAAATCCAAAAGAATCGGTTTTACCCGAGAGGGCAAGCGGAAAGTTGTGAGTGTAGGATATGATCTCTTCTTGGTTTTGGGAAAATTGGGAATTGATTTACGCCAGGATAGAAATATACACGAAAGTCATATTAGTCATGTGGAATCGGTTTGTATAGCTAGAGCTTGAATTTCTTCTTATCACGAAAATGTAGGTGGAAGGTTTATGATTCTTAAGTTGGGTTAAATACTTAATCCATAGGCATAAGTAGACTATTGTAGGAAAAAAGATAAACCATGTACGTGATAGTTCATTTCTTTACATGTTCTTTGTAGCCTCGGCATGCTCACATTCATAGTTCGAGACTCAAGTTTGTATAGATATCTTAGTTAGCATAAAAAATATATTTTCCAAACCACTCAAACTTTTCTTTTACACTATTGTCTTCATTGTTGTAGTTGTAGTAAATTAACACTTTAAAAGGTTTCACCCGTATTCCTGTTCCTGTGGGTTCGACATTCAAGTTCTTAAAAAGAGCCACTATATTACTTAATACGACCCCGTACACTTGCGGACTATCAAGTTTTAGCGCCGTTAGGGGACGGGCAATTGGTGAAATTTTTCTTAAGTGTTAGTTAACGAATTCTATACAGCGTTGACAACGTGTTTTAATTTAATTTTATTTTAAAAAGTTAATTTTTATGTTGTTGTAGGAATTTGATTTTGATTGTTTTGAATACCCTTCTTGACATGACATCTTGGAATATAAATGGGTTAAATGGTGGATACTCTTACTTTGATAAGTCTTGTCTGAATTACGAAGGACCCCACTTGTGGCAACAACGTAACACGTGCAATATATGTGGTGAGTCGAAGATGGCCCTTCTGGGATGGTACAATCAGAATGCATACTCCCATCCCCGGCCCCTACTATGATCATACATTTCTTTGAATATAGGCATGATGAATATGAGGACTTGGGACGCCAAGCTCGAATAGAAGACATGCTAAGATCTTGAGCAAACGAGAAGCAGCGAAGGGAGGTGATGGAGACGATGAGAATTCGGTAGCGAGAGAATGGAGAAGCTCTAGAAAGGATGAGCGCTAAATTCCACGGAGATGATGGCTAAGGCTGAAGCTTGTGAGCAGTACAGGGTGCCGAGTTTTAGACGATATTCAAGAGGAATTACAAGAGGAAGAAGAAAAAGGGTGAATTTTCGAGATGAAGCCCGACATTTGGAACCTGCTAGTGTCCCAGTGATGAGCTCATACTTATAGAAAATTCGTTCGGGGAAGAAGAAATAGAGTATACCCCAGTTCACATTAATGGAGAGATAGATGTTGATGCGGAGAAAGAGGTATACAAGTAAGGAGGTCAATTGCATTGCGGTTTGAGAACCAAGATGCATTGGACCTTACTCGAAACACTTTTCTACCTTAAGTTGGGTTGACGACATAGAAATAGAGTCTTGGGAAAAGCAGGAGAAATGTCAAGAAGGAGGACCAAGTCCCATATATTCGAAATTTCTTGAGCCCAATGAGACAAAATGACCGCTTACTTAAGGGTCAATAAGTGCAAAGGCAACATCCTCTTGCTTGGTCCTTACATTTTCACCACCGCCCCTTGGAGCATAAGAGAAAATTGGAGAAGAAATTAGGAGTGAGATTTCATATCCTCAAGGTGGAGGAAAAGTGGTGGCTTGACACGTCGTGCCGCGGCTAAAAATTAAGCCAGCGTGGGAGGCAACCCAAGGGTACCTACAGTATCCATTTTAATTTCTTGCATTTTTATTGATTTTATGCATTTTCATTTTTGTTGTTTTTGGTGGAAAGTTAAGCCTTGAGATGGAGGAAGTGAAATTGCAGTGAAGGAGAAGCAAGCGTGGAAGAGAAAAAGTGTGGGTTGGTACCCACTCGTGCAAGCTGAGCAGCACGGCTGTTGGCTAGGCCTAAAGGCCTGAGGGAGTATTTCTCGCCCTTCTAAAATTAATTTGATCTTTATGAGGACATAGCATGATTTAGTGTGGGGTGAGGGAAATTTCAAGATTTCAAGGAATTTTACGTAGTAACAAATTTTGGTGAATATAATGCTTGTGTGAAAAAAAATTTGGAAAATGTGGCTTTGTTTTTAGTCAAGCATGAATTCATCATCCGTTAGTTTTTCTTTTCGGTTCTTTTTTAGACGGGGTCTTTAGGCAGAAGAATAAAAATTTTTATTTTTATTTTCGTTGTACGTATATAATGTTTTAGTCGTAGTTGGAATTTGTTTCCGAAGATGGATGGATGGCGACCGTACGGAAAAGAATTAGTCAATAGGTTTTGTTTTTTGTAAACTCATAGCTAGTGTGCTTGATATTCTTGTTATGTGCTATATATGATTGTAAGATGCAAGTATATGTAGTGTTGAAGCATGCACAAATGTATAACTTTGTTTGAGACACTTAGGCTCTTGAATTTGACTCGATATGATTGAAGCTTAATTTTAAATTCTTGTGATTAGGCGAGTAAGAGTGGCTGAATGTGTCTTAAATTGGCGTATTGCCATGAGTGTAAGGTTTTTGAGTGATACATTGCTATTATGGAATGTCTAGAGCTTGCATTGTGTTTATAAAATGAAATGAAGGATGTAAAATTGTAGGAGAGATGATTTAGGCATTTCTTTGAATAGACCTAATCTTTATCCCTCGTTTACCTACCTTGAAGTATTAATCTAGTGACCCCATTGAGCCTTAGCCTATTCTTTGATAGGCGCAACACAAGCTTAACCATTTTTATTTCATTAACCTTGAATTTGATCCAAAGCTCCGAAGCGCTTAAGCGAAAAATCCGAAAGAGTAAAAGGGTGAGAAGAATGAAAAGAAGGAAAAGTGGAAGCTTGTAAAAAGTTGAGAAAGGTCAAAGGTGCACTTGTGTAAAAAATGGTTGATTGTTAGTAGGAGTAAAGAGAAAACAATACAAGAATGAAAAATTATTTATACGGCTCCTTACTAATGAGCTAAAGTGCCTAAAAATGGGGGGAGCAAGAGGAAAAGAAAACTGCAAGGATAAAAAGGTGAAGTAAGGGAAGGGAAGTTCGCAGTAAGGGCGTGATGTATTGAAAGCGCTTAGGGAAGATAGTCACTATTGCGGTCACAATAGTACCTACTACACTGAGTACATTACAACCTAAAAAGTCTACTTGATCTTACATTCGTACATCCCCAAATTAGTGGAGTACAACACTAAGGAGCAAGAAACATGAGTCTACATGTTTGCATGTAGATTCTTTGTGAGTGAGTGAAATTCTATTTATGTACTTACGCATATTGTGATATAAAGAGTGTTTTTGCGTGTGAAATTGGGTAACTCTCTTTAGTGAGGGCACATGTTTAATGAGAATGGATATAATTCATGTAGGATCTCTTAATGGAGTTGAGTTGCAGTAGTTTGCTTAGTGAGAGCCGATTCTTGAGGTTAAGTCTTAACATAGTTGTATTTCATTTCATTGATAAAAGCGTGCATCTTTATTTTTAGCTTGTATCTTAAATAATCATCCTGTGTGTTTGAATTAACTTGCTAAATTAGTTATGTGTGAATCTTCATTTACATGAGAGGTAAAAAGGGTTATTGAAAATTGAACAAGAGTTTAAGTGTGGGGTAGGTGATCGGGGGAATATTTATATGCCAAATCGACACTCAGTAAACAACTTTTGCCTTGTTTATCCAACTAATGTGTGTATATTCTCATGTAAGTGTATGGAAGTGTGATTTTATACTAACCAACATGATTAGCCTTGTTTTGTAGGTTTTGATGACTTTTGAGGAGCTAATCCATGAGTTGGTGAAGTAGAGGCTTGGAGGCGGAATAAACACGCCAACGGCGACGGGAGGAGGCCCAAAACGGCCGACGCGTCGCGGCATGCCACGGCGAGGCGAGCTGCCCAAGACAGCCCCTGGTGGCAACGTGCCACGCGGGGTAGCTCCGCGACCAGCCTTGTGCAATGCGCTGCCACAGCAGCGTGCCACGCACCAACGCGGCGAGGTGCTTTGCCCGAGCGCGACCGTGGCGATTTCGAAGGCCTCGCGTTGAAACGGCGAGTATCCGCGAGGAAGCCAAATACTGCAGCGTTACACTTTCAGAAGTGACCGCGTTGCTATTATTTCGGGATAAATTCCTACTAATATAAGTAGCACACTAGGTTTATTTTCACATATTCGACTTGGTGGAGCAAGAACGTGGGTTACGAGCGGTTTGAGGACGAAAATTCTTAGGGTTTTCTCTATCCCTTTCTTCTTCCTTTCAATTGTTTGCATGATTTCCATTCATTTAACGATGTTCAATCCACAAATGAGTGGCTAATTCTCTTTCTTACTGAGGTTATGAACTATTGTATTGAAATGTAATTATTGAATTCTTTAGTTTATTTTATCTTTTTCTTCCGTGGTTGTTCTATTTAATTCTTGTTCTTACTACGTTAATATCATAATATTATTAATCCAAAAATGGGTTTTTCACCAGGGAGGGAAAAGAAAGCTGGAAAGTTGTAATTAATAGGATATGATCTTCTCTTAGTTTTGGAAAAATTGGAGGTGATTTACCTTGAGGATAAGAAATATACTGGTCATTATGTCATTATTATTGGAATCGGTTTTGTATAGCTAGAGCTTGAATTTCTTCTTATCCACGAAAATGTAGGTGGAAGGTTCATGATTCTTAAGTTGGGTTAAATACTTAATCCATAGGCATAAGTTCCGACTAGCAACCGGGAAAAGATAAACCATGTACATCAATAGTTCGTTTCTTTACACATGTTCTTTGTAGCCTCGGCAATACTCACATTCATAGTTCGAACTCATTGCTATAGATATCTTAGTTAACATAAAAATATATTTTCCAAACCACTCAAACTTTCTTTACACTATTGTCTTCATTGTTGTAGTTGTGAAGTAAATTAACACTTTAAAAGGTTTCACCAGTATTCTTTGTTCTGTGGGTTGCGACATTAGGTTCTTAAAAGAGCCGCTGCCTTATTACTTATGCGACCGTTACACTTGCGGGCTCATCATCGTTGCCAGGGAATGTAGTTTGGATTGTTAGTTGTTTGTTATTTTGAATTGATTTGTTGCGTCTTTGTTGGTTTGACTTTACTCTTGTGATTGGTTCCCGTTTAGGTTGATTTTGAAATGAGTTAACACTAACAAAAAGGAGAAAGGTTACGTATATGGTAATAATCATGAGATATTGATCATAAGTGATGCCCCAATGTAGCAAGTGCCATTCGCCTACCTCTAAGGTAGGGAATGCAATATTTCATATGATAAGTCTAGCGTTGCACTTACTCCAAATGAAAGAGGGTTCTTGAGAGGGCGCAAGTGAGGATGCAAGTAAGCATCCCAAAATTTTCTTAAGATTTTCCAACTCTTCCAGCATTGTAAATATAAGTCAAGAGTCGATTAGATTGAGGCTCTTCCCATTTTTCACTAACGGGAAACAGCAGCGTGGTTGGAGGAGTTGTCTCCGGTCTATTACCTCTTGAATGAACTCACAAAAGAACTTTCGAGATAGGTTCTTTCTTCCTGGAATATTGCGGTGTTGAGGGATGACATTATGAATTTCAGAAAACTTGCGGAGAACAATTCCCATGAAGCATGGTTGAGGTTCAAAGAAAAAGTGGCCATTTGCCAAACATAGTTTACCAGTGGGACCACTGGGAAGCTACCTGTCATTTGTGGATTCTCATGTGGTCATGTAGATAATTTGTGTAGGTTCCATCGTGGATCGATACTATGGAATAGCAAAGTATATGCCCGACAAAATACCAAGACTAATCAAGCATGGCATACTAGAAGCGGTATCTTCTAATTAGTGTTATCCCAATCTTGTAGTTTGCTAAGATAAAGAAAAATGGATGAAGTGGAGATGAAACTCTTGCTAAGATGATAACCAGTAGATTGATGGCAAAGTATGTGATAGAGTTGGAAGCCAAAAGAGAGTGTGAATGTTGTAGGTTCCCCAAAACATCTTCAATTTGATGATGACACTTCACCCCAGAGATATGAGGAGTGTCCAATACATGGTAGGTAGTGGGGTTTCTTGCCTACGGGTATCAAGGTGTAACTAAGGTCCTTAGCGCTGGGGAGGAAGAATCGAGGTTGGAGAAATAGTGATAATCGAGGATTGGGGATAGAAATGATCGATGGGTGAATAGAGATCAAAATCATGAAAGAGAGAAGCGTACCACCAAAGTGCTAGCACTATATTCCCCCTCCATGAGAAGCATCTCCAAGGCGACGAGTGATGTGGGAAATTTAAAGATTGAGAACACTATTATCTCGGGTGTTGAAAAGGAGATCCACCAATAGTGGGGTTAAAGAATTTAAAGGGGAGGTCTCTGCCTCACCCAAGCAGTCGATTCGCACTAAGCATCGATCAAGCATCTTGAAGCCCAAGTGAACCATGTGTCTTCACAAATGAACCCTTTGTATAAAGGGTGCACTCTCGGTAGCCTTGTTTACAAATCAAAAAGAAAGATGGCCATTGCATGGCAATCGTGACTAGGAGTGGAAATATATTGAAAGGAGTGGGCGTGAAGCCCAAGGATGTTGTTTCCTTAAAGGCTAAGGATGATGATGTTGTGGAAGAGGAGTGCCAAACACCACATGTTTGTGATGATGAAGAAGCGAAGGGCAAGGGAGGAAGTTGATTTGACTCCTTCGTATGATGTGATGGAAATGAGGCAAGAAGTCCTCAATGACAAAGATCAAGAAATAAGGAGTTCCACCTCCCATATCCCCGGTGGTTGACCAAGAAAAAGAAGATACTCGGTTTGCAAGTTCATCGACATGTTCGGTAAATTACCAATCAATATACTTTTTGTGGATGCTTTGATTCAAATGCTAGGATACGCAGAAGTTTATGAAGGAGATCTTAAAGAAAAATAAGGTGGTGGATACGGGTACCGATGAGGTGACCCATCGTTATAGTGTTGTCATGACCCGACCTTGCCCTAAAATGTGAGAATCCTAAAGCATTTTACCATTCGCGCACAATTGGTTTATGCATATTCAATAAACTATTTGTGACCTCGTCTTTAGTATTAACTTGATGTCTCTAGTTATTTTCAAGAAACAGTTGGAGTTCCAAACCAACATCTATGAGGCTTTGATGGAGGATAGGTCAATTAAACGACCTGTTGGGTGTTAGTTGATGTCCTTGTGAGTGGTCAAATTCATACTTCCAGTGATTTTGTTGTGTTCGATTGTGAGATGGACATTGGTTTCCAATTTTATCTTAGGGAACCCACTTCCAAACAACGGGGAAGGCAGGTGCTCAGTTTCGAGTAGTTGGTGATGAGGTCACCTTTAATATGTGTCAACCTATCAATCCCTCGGATGAGTGCAAGGTTATGGAAGTGATTGATGGTTAAGTGGAGAATTATGAACCATTTGATGATGAGATTGAATCGGAAGATGACCCTTTGGAGTGTTGAAGATGGAGAAGATATTCATCGTGCCCGCGATGTTAACTAAGGAGCTTCTTGGGAGGCAACCCAAGCATTTTTTTATCTTGAGCACTTTAATGTTTTTATTTTTTATTTTTTATAGGTAGAATTAAAAGCAAGCCAAGAGAAAAAAAAAATAGGGAAGGCACGTGTTTGGGCCGTGAAATCTTTGGTGTAAAATTCGAGGCACCTCCCTATATCATGTGATAAGTAGAATGTGGAAAAAGAGAAAACTAGCGATCCGCAGAGAGATGAACAACGATTCCAACCTACGAACGACGGTCGAGTCGGCTGAAACTAGTTACGCCCTAGGAGTTGACGTACTGATGACCCAACGATGAAATGCGTGAAAATACGCTAGCCCATTTGGACAAGTCGGCTACATGCCGATGGCCCGAGGATGACCGCTCGCTTGGCATTTAAGCGACAATTACGCCGGTCAGCGCAAGTTAGGTGTCACGATGTCATTACAAAAATTGTTGACTACCCTTGGCCCGGACACGGCCTAGGTATTTGAAAATACTAGATAAAACCTCTCTGTTTTGCACCTCATTGTAAATTTATTTTACATATATTCCACCTTCTTCCTTACCAGTGTCTTTTCATCTTACCAATCTACCATTTTCTTCTGCCATCATTCTTACTTCCTCATTTCATCACCACTCTTTTGTCTCTTACTCATTAAAGTAGAAAAAATTACATGGAAACTCCCATTCTTGGGCAAACCCATGCAATCTTTCGCTTCTCTTTTATTCTCAAATCCATTTCGGTATGTGTCTCTCATTTTGATTTCAACAATTTGAAGATAGATATTTTGAGCATGTGAAAGTCAAAGTTTTCTCCACTCATGTGTCCTCATTACCCACATTATTATTCGTATCATTACTTTTGTATCATTCATATTGTGGGTATGCGGAAATTTGGTGATATAATGTGAATGATAATGTGGGTATTCTTTGTGGCAAAATGCTTGATGCTTGATGTGTTTGATTCTAGTCGGGGTTGAATTACGAGTAGCCACAGTGCATGCTTAGAATCCACATTTACCCGATGCTAGATGGAGTAAACTGACTATCTTAACGGTAAATTGTCACTTTTACTTGTTTTGGTTGTTGTTGTGTTGAGTGAGTAACTCTTGGACTGTAGAAATTTTTGTTGATTTCCTTGAGTTTAGGATGAAATACACTAGCTGAGCATTCTGATGGTGCTAGGTTAGGCAGCCAAAATGCCGAGATGAAGTGCAAGGATTGGGGTACGGGCTTGGAGACCTTTGTCTAGACACAGTATTACCTTCAGTATCAAGGCCCAAACGTGCAAAATATCGGTGTGGCGTCGGATAAACCATGACACTCCCCAATTTACTGCCCTAACGACGAAAACTATAGGTGGTTTGCGGGTCTTCACACACATTTGCCGGTGTCCCACCATTAACATCGGTGCTTAACGAGGTAAACTCTTCAACATTTGTCATCCAATTATTATAATTCCTTGCCTTAGCGTAGAATACATGTCAGATTTTATTTTTCTTAAAATAAAAAATATACAAAAAGAAAATATTATTGTATGTCGGTAACATGGTCTTGCAGTATGACTTCATTCGGGCAACAAGCAAGGGCAAGGCCCCTTCATCCAAAAGGCAAGAAAGGAAAGCAAGGGTGACCCCAACCCCAATACTAGAAGAGAGGCCATTATATTTTGTGTGCCGGGCACGGAAGGGCACTATGCTATATACAAGGCGCTCATCGCTGATAGAAAGCACTTCGATTTGATGGGGGCGGTGACTTCCCCAATATCATAGCACAATTCACAAACCACCAATGGGACGTCTTTGCCAATCCTCACGCCGACTTTTTCACGGCCTAGTACCGTTACATACCTCACCGGGCTAGGAAAGGCGTGCGACATAAGGCAAGGTTGATGAATTTCTTACTTTCCCTCGATCATGGTGGCCGGGTGTAAATGGAAATCACATTGGTGGCCATTAATTCGTTATTATTGCGGAAGGATGAGATTGACACGCCTCGAGTATGATTCTAGAATTCTTTGACAAGAGAACTTGATTCGGGCAAATAGCTCCGTCGCAGCCACAGACACACCTTTTTGGGCCTCATGGATGGCGAGATCTCCCAGGTGACATGATCTAAAGTTTTGAACTTATGGTTGGATTTTATTTGTGGCCGGACTTTGAAGAATGGCTTGAGGAGGTAAGTTTAGGCTGATACATCCTCATCACATGCATCATGACGGGGTCCCCATAAATTTTGGGAAATAGTGGACATTCAGATAAAGAGGAAAGTAAGGAAAGATGGAACTTCAATTCCTTACATTGTGCTTATATCTTAGTTATGCCTTTAAGTCGGAGTTCCACTCTTCCACGATGAAGCCCTAGCTGCGCTGCAAATTGTGATTACGGTGGACGAGAAAAAGGGACACGAGAGATGCTCTAAGAGAAAGCAAAAGTGTTTGCAAGCCTTTAAAGTCCCGAGGAGTCCCTCTCATGGATTAAAGCGAGCCCCAACGGCACCGATCTCAACATGCTACATCCAAAAGAATGAGCAAGGCTTCAAGAGAAGAACTTACTAGGGAGCCTCACCTCCTCATCATCCTAGCCAAGTATCCTCTGCAAACTTGTGGAGATGACACTCCCATGAGATCCGGCTTCGAGAAATTGGCTAAAAGTCTCCCTGTTCTTATTGCCAAAGATGGTGAAATAAAAGATGAAGTAAATGTGTGACAATTTTACCAGCTATTCTCATGTGTGGATGTTGTGGAGGGCTATCACCTTTCTCCATTTAGTAAGGAGCTGGAAATGTCGGACATCAATGGCGGTGTAAAATGAGCGCACTTGGCTTAGCGACTATAGCGCCTCTTCTACAATCTAAGGCCCCATTGAAGACTTGTTTGAGGGCTTAAAGGATGAGGAGGAGGGCTAGGAGATAGAAGGCATGATGGGGAAGCTAAAGAGAAGAAGATGATGAGGATGATAGCAGTGACCACTTGGGAAGTTCTCATCCTCTTTATTTTCTGTATGTATGCATATATTGGGGACAATATGTTATTTGAGTTAGGGTAGGATGAGTGTTTTTATTATGTTCATTTTTATTTATGATTGATGTTTCCCTTTTTCAAGCTTGTTTAAGTTATGATGATTGATGAGCCTTTGTTGGGCTTGGGATACTTTTATGCAGCTTATTTTATTAATGACTGATGTTGCCCTTGTCGGAGCTTTTGTTTTTGATATTTGTTGAATGGTTGTTGAGCCGTTTGTCGGGTTCAAATGGATGAAAGAAACAAAAATTTGTCTTAAATTGAATGCGTAAGTTCGATTTTTGCCTTTGTAAATAATAGGCGGTGAAAAAACTCCAAGGATTTTCTTTATACCACGGTTCTTTCTCGAGGAGCTTGATTTCTTTTCCCTTTCTTTTTGTATTGTCGAATCGGGTGACATTTCCCAATGATAGATTGTAAAAGAGCGAGCTTTCTTAAGGATAAATGCAATGTATTTGAGTCTTCACGAAATTTTTTTTGAGAAGTGCCACAGAAAATAAATTGTGGAATAAAAAGTGAGTTTTGAAGAAATGAAATTTTAAATGAAAATGCTTAGCACTCTCTAGTCATATATTGCACATTTCTTTGTTTGGATTGTTGATTCACATGCTCAAAGGTTGTAAAATCGTGATCTAGTTGTGGCGATGTATTTTATGAACTCCTCTAAGTGTGATGTCATGTGTGGTGAGGCTGATTATGAATGATTCCCATGCGCTATACGTTTATGCAGAACTTTCCCTAAGTATGATTTAAGGCGAAATCATAAGTTTGTTACACTAAGAACATGATTTTAGGCTTTCGATTCTTATTCACTTCACCCAAAATGACCTCTTAAACATCTTTCCTAGCTAGCCAATGTTGAGCCTTTGACCTTTTATTAGAAACCCATTTACAGTCAATATTACAGTGCCTTTCGAAACCACACTTCCCAGTAAGTAGCAGAAGCGGATGTCGTCAATAAAAAAGAACCCAACTAGAGGTTGAATATTGAACCCACACAGAATATGGAAGATCTAGAATTACAGGCGGTAGATGAACTTGTATGGTAATTACTTCACAATGGGGATTCTAATAAAAACAATAATAGAAATAAGCAGTCGAATTATGTTGTGAATCGGTAATTAAAGGAATAACTAGGGTTTGTGTTCCCCGTAGGTTATGACTTTGAGAATTGCTCCCATAAAGTCTTTACCAATACTTGCCTGAGGCCATTAACTTAGGTTCAGTCAAACGATCGACCAATCCTTCTTGAATGACTATCCTCAATTACTCGGCCAAGTCTCATGAGTTTTGCAAACTAGTTATCACTAAGTTTGAGATATAACTATCCACTGCGACCACAACTCAAGTTAATACAATGATCATCAAGATCAACGCTGCATTGTAATTTTTCTTTCCTAATCTCTACCTCTTCGACCAAAAGCAAGTAAGAATTCAGGCACTTCCCTAATGTTTCTTCTTTGTCTTTGTTTGGTGGAGATCTACTCCTATGTCAAATGTCTATGTGTGAGTAAGCTTCCTATTTGATGTATTCCAATGTGACTATTAATGAATAAAAAATTGTTGGTACTGTTTTGTTAAATATATTCCTTATGTATACGTAATTAATAATCCCGGGGAGGGAATCCGGATATTTGTGAGTGAACCTCAAAGCCCATTAAAGATGAAGAGAATACAATATAAGTAATTAGTATTGTTATGAGACTCACTTTTGTGCAACCTAATTTATTAATCCACAAGGTTTCCACAGCCCTAGCTATGGAGGTTTTAGCCTCTCGCAGATTTGAAAGGTTGTGATTTGTGTTCATGATTGAAAATACAAATAATACTTACAAAAATGATTGAAAATTCAATTCCTTCAAATTAAACCACCAAATCTTGAATAACAAGTAACAAACAGATGAATTCAAGAAAAGTTGATGCAAGGTTGAACCAACTCAACTCTTTGTGATGTAAAACTCTTACTACAATATTTTCCTAGTAGAATTAAGTCTATTCGTCGTCCTCTCTAAAAAATAAAACATAAAAAGTATTTATATAGACACAATAATCCTTTTCCTAAACTAACTTGATTGCTTTCCATATTTGTAGCCGACCTCGTCATGGAACCACCTAACAGCTTATAGTGCTCTCACGGTCGTGACATCAACTCGTGGCTTGGATTGTTGGGTGGAATTTTGGCAAGTGTTGGGCCAAGGTACGATTCGTACCAACATGCTATGACTCATACATTTACCGTGGTTTTGATCATCAGTCTTTTGAACTTTTTCCACGAACCGCGCATGGCCGTGTAGTACGACTCGCATCTTGTGTCCTCACAGAATTGGCCAAGATTGCTCTCATGCGAGAATCGGCCTCTGTGCAATTCTTGATTTCATGTGTCTTATCATGACTCGTACCACCATGGTACGATCCATGTTAATTCTCATGAGATCAATCTTCGAGTTAAACTTTCCGATTATCTCATCAAGGCCCTCGGTAACATTCGTAGGTCCATCCTACGGATCGATGTATAGTACGCCCTTACACCTTTTTTTGCACACTTTTAGCTTCTTTTTGCACTTTATTGTTCCAACACCCATTTATCACGAAATCAAAGGAAAAGTGCCACCTTATCTAAATAAATACACCTAAGTCCATGCTATTTTCTTGGTTTGCGTCAATAGTGTTGTAAATCCCACGGCACATCGGTCATTGTAATCTTATCTTTTGGCACCTGTCTTCCCTAATTGTTTCTTTTTTTAGAATGAATGAAAAAAAAAGGAAAGGGAGGATTGAAGACCAAGAATTGGGGCGGAGATAAAGAGCAATGAAATGAGGCAAAAGCCTAACTTTGGGGGTTCAAGAATGGGAGAAATGTGATGAGATTTAATGTGAAGTAGCACCAAATTGTGATCAAAATGAATGAAATGATGGATTTTTAAACCAATAATCATCAAAAGAGAAAGAATAGTGAAAGGTGTTACCTCTTTACTTAAGTGAGATAATGTGAAACCCTTAGGAGTTTATAAGGTATCTTGATTAACAAAAATGAAGATAAAAGAAAAGGAGAGAGATAAGGGGGAGTGATCTAAAAGAGTACGATGGGATGCTAAAAGTGTTCAAGGGTCATTAAGGAGGTTCTAGTCACTAGGCGGGAAATAATTGTCCTACCCTTACCCTTAAGCCCTTCATTATGATCCTGATCCCTAGTAGTTGGTGCCGGCTTTCTACATTGATGGCGAGTTACCTGAATACTTTAGCTTTCTGGTGATTTTATGCATACAGGAGAATTTCTTTGTGAGAGTGAGTGTTGTTGTCTTATTACATAATCCCTTGTGTGCCATTGTTTTGATGATAAAAATGATTCTCTCTTCTTGTGAGTGGCATCCCCTCATAGAGAACATTATAACACCCCAAATGTTTCTAAGATCGATTCGAGGATTAAGAAAATTAGGATAAGAGGTGGAAATTTTTGTCACAAGCGAGTTAGGGGGATGACTCATTGGAGTGCCCTACGAGTCATGGTTAGACTTGAAGTGGGGAGCGGTCAAGAGAGCTAATGGGCGGTGTCAACGGACGACCTAATGGGTCATTAGAGTAACAACACGACTTCGTAGTTCGGTCGTTAGGTGAAGATAGGAATTTCTTGTGTGGTTACAAATCGTGGAGACCCGGAAGGAAGCAGTCGTATTCGTGGACCTACGACTTGTCAAGTTACCCATGGGGAAGGAAGAAGCGAGAAAAAGGGATCTGCTAATTCACTCCCGACTTGGTCCCCACGACTCGTGGGTGCCTGGTGGGTAGGAAGATTTTCCACCGCATTTCGGTGGTGTTTTGTAAAATTTTGAGCCTCTAACTCCTAAATTACATCGTTTGGTACATGATATAGCCGTTTTTAAGGGGTAACTAGCCTAAACCTTCATTCTTCATCAAGTAACTTCAAACCAACTTCTTCCTCCTCTCTCTCAAGGTTCAAGGATTCTTCCAGGGATTATTCAAAGACTTGAGTCAAGTTCAAGTGGGGAAATTCCTCGGCGGTAGCGTGGGTTTTTCAACAGGATATTCTTCCATCCTTGTGCCCGAAATTATTTTAACAAAAGCCATATTTCAACTATTCTGAAGTAAGCATGACACGAGTTTTTGTGGATGATTTCTTCTATATTTTCTTTAAATTCTAAGATCCACTATGATTATGAGTTAATTATGATTATAGAATAATTGAAATTTGCCTTGAATTATGTGTTAGATGACGGAAAATACATGATTATAGGAATGTAATTGATAGAAATGGCTTGAACTTGAATGGGACCTTATTGTTGTGCACTCGATTATAGCAATACCTCATCTCCATGGTTTAAAAAATATGTAGAAGATTGTATGATTTTCACTTAAGAACTAAATGACATTTGATAAATATATTAAGATAAAAAAATTAGGGTTTATGGGTTTGATCAATTGAAAGTACAATATGTGTTTTCATTATGTTTTCAATGGGGTTGGGTATAAAGGTAAATCTATGATAATGTCCTAATTAATGCCTCGGCTTCATGGGTGGAGTAAATCTCAAAATGAATCTTATGAAATGAAGATGTATGCTTCTCCAGTGATCATTGTAAATGTTTAAGTTAAGAGTTAAGTATATGGCTTTTCTAGTAAATCTAGAATATGTGAATCAATGTATGCATGTTAAGGTGGACCTGGACTGTGACAGCTCTATGATACATGTTGAATGATATGAATCGAATTTAAATGTCGTGGGGAAGTATAATGCATGATGTGAATCTATATATGCTCACTGTGTAGACGTTTGAAGAAATACGTGTGGCTCCACGATAATATGAATTATGATGATAAAGCATGAGAATGATAATTTCCAATTGTTGGGCTTGTTGCTAGTGAAAGTAGCCATAATCCTTTGAAATGAATGTTGTATGATAGAAGCGGTGTATGTTCATGTTTTACGATTAGCTGAAGTAGCATAGACCCCGGATATCTCTTGTTAGATTAGTCTCCTCATGTTCTAGTCGGCTAGAGACTCTCCATAGATGAAGCGTTTCCCTTGGTATTTCGGGATCCTCCATAGCGGAGTGACTCCTAGTTGGTCAGGGATCCTCCATATGAGAGAAGTGGCTTGCCTAGTTCGGTTAGTTTCTCCTAGTAGAGAATGACTCCCTTAGTTTAGCTAGGACTCTCTATAGTAGAGAATGACTCCTTAGTTATGTTATCGGCATGATTGATTGTATGATTCGAATTTCAGATTGCTCAAATTTAATATAATGAGAACCGAGACTCGATTGCGACGGTGATCCGATGCAGTGTGTGATGCTAGTTTCAAATTCGGCTCTTATTAAACGTTCGAACTGACCCTTATGTATGAGTTCGATGATGTTTGAGAATATGAGATCCAAGAAAGTTTCATGTATATATATATATATATATATATATATATATATATATATATATATGTATATGTATGTGACTCACAAGAGGATTGTTGCATGTTGAATCGGTTATGTTGATGTACTTTGTTATCTCCTTATCCTTATATTTGTATATTTTGGTTGTTTACATTTTTACAGCATGCCTCAGGTACATTTCCAAGCTGCGGCCACACATACTTCTTGTGCTATATTTTTCATGATATAGACCCGGGTCTGGCTTCGGCCTGCCGTGGTTGAATCTGTTTCATTCTCTACATGACTACCATTGGTGAGTCCTCATCTCCCAGGACGTGATTTGTGTTATATTTTCTTTATGTTTTAGTTTCCGAATTTTTAGAGGAGTTAGTAGGGCTTGTTCCTAGAAACTCATCGGTTTAGTAGAGACTTCCAGAAATGTCTAGATAGATTGACATTGTATTAAAGTGTTGCTACAATTATTTGCTATGATTACGCATTTGACTCTTGAGTTAGCTTCCCGCTTATTTATGTTGATAGTTGTTTCTAGTGTTAAGTTATATACTATGAGATTATGCCATGGAGTCGACTTGAACCTTTAGGGGTTCCTTGTCCGTGTTATCCTAGGAGTATAAACTCGGATGCGTGACAAACATATATGCATTGAGTGCGAAGAAATGATTAGTGCATTAGTGTTGTGAGCTTCAAGGAAAACTTTGAATGTGAATTTGTAATGATTTGAGATGCTATGTGTGCTTGTTGTGATAGAACATGCCCTAGTTTTGAAGAAGGAAAGTATTTGTGAATCATGCCTATTCATTATGGTTACCTCTTGAAACTTTTTAATATTTTAGGAATATTTTATTTTTTCCTTGAGTTGGTGAGCATTTATGTGGGTTGTCTTAGGCTCGTCGGTGCCAGTGCATGAACTCATATGGTATATCATGTTGTTTCATTTGCTCGAATGACAAGAACTTGATTACTTTAGGACAAGCGTTGGTTCCAAGTTTGGGGTTTGATGAGTTGGTAATTTACCAGCTCGGTAGGCTCTTAAACATGAGATTTACTTAGTTTTTAGGTCATTTAGGTGGATTTTATGCCTTTTTCCTTAATCTTTGCATGTACTTAACTTGAATAGGAAAAGCATGAAATTGAGAAAAAGCATGGAAAAAGGAGATGAGAATGGCGCTCAGGAGGACACACGTGGCTCAGGTTTATCGCGGTTCCACCTTTGTCTTGATGAAAAACACGTGCGGTAGGCTTTGTATAAACACCGGCGAGCTACCGATGCTAATTTCGAAGGGTTTGGAATTCCATGATCATCGGCCAAAGTAACGGTGAATCATGGATGAGCACCGTGACTGTAGATGAATCACAAGTGACGCCGCGTCTGCCTGGGGGTAAAAATGTCAGACTCAGAAAAGAGGGAGAAAGAATGTATTCCATTTTGTACATCTCAAAAGGAACTGAAAATTCCATTATTCTAGAGCGGTTTTTCATTTTTTTTAATTGGCATTGTATTTAAATAAGGAAGTACTCCTTCTTCTTCCTCCTTGAAAAGGTAGAAAACTCCATTGGAGATCGACCTTTGAGCTTGAATTTTTCTTACTCATTTTGTTGAATGGATGTTGAATTGTTATTGAATACAGTAATGTATTCTTCTACTTATATGAGTAGCTAAATTTCTTGCTAGGGTGTATAGATAATTGGGGTTGATTGGGTATTGTTCAATTGATCTTAGATTTACTCAATTAGTATAATTCTAATATTTCATCTAAGTTTTAATCTAAATACTGTAGTTGCAAAAGTGGATTATTTTGCTTACTATAATTGGATTATTTTTACTTACTATAATTTTACTTGAAAAATGAATTTAGAGTATAGGTGATGAAACATTAGTGGGTAATTTGGTGTTGATCATGTGGGGTTGGGCTAGAAATAGCCAAAACCCATTATCAAACACCCATTGAGAATCAAAGCTAGAAAGAGTTAATTCTTACCCAAGTTGATGTGGCTGTTGTGGAAAAGGCTTTGGGATTTGAGAAAACCCGAGGTATAAAGGCATCTAATTGGTTGAGAAACGCAGGATGTCATCTTGTCCACAACTAATTATACTATTGAGTAAGGCTAGGAGATGTTAACAATCCCAATCCAATGATGCCCCGATAATTTCACACCCCTAGTAGTCTCTCTCTTGGTATTTTCTATACTTTGTCCCTATTTTCATGAGCAAATTTTGTAGTTCAATTTTCAAGTAGCAATTCCCCAATTTTTACTTTATTGTTGTTGAAAGATTGATGCTAATTATTGCAACTTGACAGACAACTCTTGCATGATCTACTAACATTCCCTGTGGGATTCGACCTCGATATCCGTCGGGTATATTTGATTTTTCAACGACTGTTTGCACTCCATCCTAGTAAGGAGTGAATTTGGATGTTATCACTCGCCCGAATGCTCCCCTCGGGCACGAGCCACTCATATCAGGACAATCATGTTATCCACTTTTATTCACACATCTTTGTATTTATCACTCAGTTAATTTATTTGACCCTTGGGAGGCCTCATCTTCCTCCCTCAACTCGAATATTCGCACAATTCAGGGATCATGTTCAGAAAATACAAACAAATAAGAACAGCTCTTAGCATACAATGTCCACATCACATAAATAATTATTTGATAGAAGAATTATTCAATGGAATTCAACAAGGGATTATGAAAACAAGCAATGTCCGGAGACCAATTCACACATTATCATCCCACACAAATACATGCTATTATCCAAAGTCTAACTCCTCCTACACCATAACCTACCTTGATTAGAAGATAGAAATCACAAATGCTCCACTGGAGCCTTACCTTTTCTCAACACTTCAAAACGTTCAAAATCTAGAACAAAAGATTAAAGGATAATTCAATAGACTATTTCAGGAAACAAGGGTCTTGGAAATTCAACCTCGGCCACATTCTACCCAGTTCATGGAGTTTCTGCTCCCCATTCTACCCAGTTCATGGAGTTTCTAATCCCCAAACCACTTCCATGCCACGGACCCCCTGTCCATCGCCCAAGCTACGTTAATATCTGGC
>JACEIK010006902.1:69504-83267 GCA_018107945.1 Datura stramonium
CTATAGGCTCCGAAAGAAAGGACTAACTTTTCTGACGAGCTGGATGAAAGCTACGAGGGACCTGCTCCTCGTCTACGTACCTGCAGGCAAGTAATGCAGCGCCCAAGAAAGGGCGTCAGTACAATAGGTATTGAATATGTAAGACGATAACTGTAAATAACTGAGTAGTAAAGATAAAGCTGAAATGACTGAAAGAAAGGGGACAAAAGTCATACCTGAATAGCTGGGTTTCTATTATCTAGTCTACCAACAACTAAAGCAAATAAGAACCTTACCTGGCCCCATAAGCCGGAAGGTACAACTAGCACGGAACAACCCACCTTGGGTTCCCATAAGCCCTGGTGAGTACACATCAACCTATATACCCCCATTAAGGTCACAACGAGTCATACTAGAAACTATAGCCATCCTGCCAGTCCCCTGGGTCTACAACTGAGCCCACTCGGCTCCTGACTGTAACTGTGTCTGAGTCCAGTAGACTCCTGATATCTGCACCCCAGGCACCAAGCTCGTCGGGGGTGTGGTGCTGGTATGACATATGTATAATAGTCTAGCCATGGAATGGACTCTATGAGGACCTGGGACCGCATCTTTGTCCCTCTCGGACGACATGCCGCTCTTTCTGGAGCGACGTCATCTTTCCCCTGGCGGGCGTCAACACAGCTAGTAACCCTGGGGTCGGTCATGGAGGGCTATATATAGGCAAATCAAATCCCAACACAGTGTAGAATACTAGTCTCAGCTAATAACAATGACTATTCATGATTAAGTACTTTGATTCTCTTATTGGGATTTAGACTGAGTTACAATGTTATAGGAACTAACTTGCCAAAGGAAACTGCCTTAACATACCTCGATTGCCAGTTACTGATTAACTAGCAAGTTTCAGCTCGTATTCAACTGCTTTTCTCAACTGCAATCGTATTATAGGAAGAATGAGGCTAATTTTAATACTAAATTCGAAGAAAACGCTAACTTTATGTATAAATATTAACTATATTTCAACTTGGCGGATCACGATTGAAAACTCGTAATTTCTCGAAAATCTAGAAGGAAGAAATGCTTACTTTAAGTCTGTGATCGTATTGACACCAATTTGGAGCAATTCCAATAACTTTAGTTCAACGGAGTTACGATTCGCCGAGCAAATTTCGCGAAACTAACTCCATAGCAATGCTCCTCGCAGCTTTATACTTTGATACCCAAAGTTATTTGAATTCGAGCAACATTTTACAGCATAAACAGATGAAAATTATTAATTTCCTTCATTATTTTCCTCTCTAGTCGTGTTTATATATTGAAAATGAACCAAAATCCAAGGAGAGAACATATATATAGTTGAGGTGGTGGACATGGCAATGTGGAACGGACCCTAACGCGCCATTTTACGGGCGTGCCATGGGGCCCAACGCGGAGGAGCAAGGTCCGTGCCACGTTGCCCCTTTGGGCAGCTGGCTCAGCCTTCTCCGGCACAGTCCCGTCTCCATGCTCGTTCAACCTTTCCCCGGGCCCTTTTCTCACACATCTTTCACTCTAAAACTCTTGACAACATACGAATAGGTCGACTAAATTGTAGAAACTTACGGGGTGTAACGAAGGCTTTTTTGTAATTCTATTTTCCTAATCTCTACTTCTCTAGATTCAAGCAAGTAAAGAATTTGGGCAAGTCCTAACGCTGTACACCATTAAGAAACGTTTAAAAATGAAAAGACTTCAATAAAAGCATTTAGCATTGATTTTGAATCACTTTTGTGTAACCCTATTTCGTTAATCAGCAATAGTTCCCACAACCCCTTGTTGTGGAAATTTTAGCCTCTCATGATTGTAAGATTATAATTTGCATTTATAGACAAGAACATAATTAAATACATACAACAATACTTGGAAGAAAACTTGATCTAAATAGCAAAGAACAATCTCAAGAACAATGTATCAAATCAAGAGTTTGATCCTAAGAATTGCTCTTCAAAACTTGATAAAAATTCACAAATAATATTCTTCACACACCTCTACTACTTTGTATCTATGTTCTCTAACTAAAATAAAACATAAAGGATATTTATATAGACATTAGAAACCTTTTACTAATCTAATAGGATTTTTTTCATATCTATCCGACTGTATCACAACTGATCGTACGACCTGTAACAGGATTGTATGGTTCGTACCTACTAATCGCACTTCCTTGGTTGCTGCAGATTTGTCTGAGTGTTGGCAGGATAGTACGACTTGTACCGCAGTCCTATGAGTCATACAATGCATCAGTGGCTTGGCCCTGAGAACTCTGACATCTTCTGAAGTTTTCCACGAGTGTTGTGGTATGCCTCGTACCTTCCTCCTATGACTCGTATCGCTTTTTGTATCTGAAGTTCTGCCATGTCTTGAAGAATTACTTGAAGCTCACCATGGCTCATGGTACGAGTTGTATATGAGTGCTACGATCTGTGGGTTCCACCCATACTAAGAGACTGCCTTTGTGAAAATTTCTCTGAACAATTCCACGACTCCAGTTATGACTCATACACCATCTTGGTATGGCTCGTACTGAGAGTCGTACGTTGCCTTCCTCTTATTCCAGCCTTCTGACTTTCTCCATGATTCTCAGTACGGCTCATACGATCAAGGTACGACTCGTACTTAGACTTGTACTTGGCTGATTTTTTGCATTTTTAGGCCTCTTTTGCACATTTTTGCTCCAACACTTAATTTCCCTGAAATCAAAGTAAAAGTACCTCATATCTATATAAACATACCTAAGTCCATCTATTTTTTCAGTTTTAAGCATCAAAAGTGCTGTAAACTCACAACACATCACTTGAAAAAACCGTATCATGATATAAAAGAGATCTATTGGTGGCATGGGATGAAGAAAGATATCGCTGAGTTTGTTGCATAGTGTCCCAATTGCCAGCAGGTAAAGGCTGAACATCAGAAACTTGATGGTCTAACTCGGGATATAGCTATGCCTATATGGAAATGGGAAGCAATCAATCTGGATTTTGTTACAGGGCTTGATAACGCTCAAACTCACACTTCCTGACAAAGTATGAAGAAGTCATTGTCAATAAAGAACCTAACTAAGAGGTTGGGGTCGAACCCATGGGAAATAGGGTAAGATATAGACTAATGCCAGTAATTAAACTTGTTGGTGAGTTATATCCAAATTGGGAGGTTTTGAAGAAAACAATATTGAAGCAAAATTATATTTCTGATTCAAATCAAGATTCGCAAATAACTAGGGTAAGTGTTCTCCATGGGTTCATAGCCACTTCAAGTATACACATGTGATGAATCCCAATGCTTAGTTGTAGAACTGATAACTAGGGTTCATCCAAACGACTGGTTCGTCCCTATTCGATAAATATAATCAATCACTTGGTCAGGTCTCATGAGCGATTTCAAACTAACCGTTATCAATATATTTCAAATTTAACTATCTTTCGACCACAACTCGTTCGTAAAGACCAAGACTTTGTTGTAATTCTCTTTTCCTAATATATACTTCTCTAGGTTCAAGTAAGTAAAGAATTTGGGCAAGTCCTAATGTTGTACATCGTTAAGAAAATTTTAAAGATGAAGAGAATACAATAAAAGCTTTTCACATTGGTTTTGAATCATTTTTTTGCAACCCTAGTTTGTTAATCCACCATGGTTCCTACAACCCCTAGTTGTGGAGGTTATAGCCTCTCATGGTAGTAAGATTACAATTTGCATTCATAGACAAATATATAATTAAATACTTACAACAATAATTGGAAGAAAACCTGATTTGAATATCAAAGAACATTCTCAAGAACAATGTGAAAATTCAAGAATTTGATCCCAAGAATTGCTCCTCAAAACTTGATAAAAATTCACAAAAATAATTCTTCACATGTCTACTAACTAGATTCTGTCCTTCTCTAACTAAAATAAAACATAAAAGCTATTTATCCAGACATTAGAATTCTTTTCCTAAGCTAACAGGGAATTTTCCATATCTGGTGCTTACTGTGTCTCGACTGGACCTATGACCCGTAGCAGGATTGTATGGGTCGTACCTACTTCTCATAAGTCCTTGGCTTGTGTAGATTTGGCTAAGTGTTGGCAGGATGGTATGACTCGTACCTTCATCCTATGAGTCGTATAATGCTTACGTGGTTTTTCCTTGAGAACTCTGACATCTTTTAAAATTCTCTACGAGTGTAGTGGTATGAATCGTACCTTCTTCCTATGACTCGTACTGTCTGTAGTCTCTGATGTTATGCCAAGTATCAAAGAACCTTTTTGAAGTTCACCACGGCTCATGGTAAGTCCATCCATACCAAGAGTCTACTTTTGTGCAATTTCCTCTGAATAATTCCACGACTCCAGTTACGGATCGTACCATCCAAGTACGACTCGTAATGAGAGTTTTTGTTGCCTTCTTCTCACTTCAGCCTTCTGAATTTCATCATGTTCTCAGTACGACTCATTCAATCTAGGTACGACTCATACTGAGATATGTACTTTGGCTGATTTTCTGCATTTTAAGGCTTCTTTTGCACATCTTTTCTTCAACACTTATTTTCCCTGAAATCTAAGTAAAAGTGCCTCATATCCATATAAACATACCTAAGTCCATGTTAGTTTCTTAGTTTTAAGCGTCAAAAGTGTTGTAAACTCACAACACATCAAGGCTACCTTGCAGTAGATGTAAATTTGACTCTATTTGGGTCATTGTCGACAGGATGACGAAATTAGCTCATTTCTTTCCAGTTAGGACTACATTTTTAGGTGAAGGCTATGTTGAGTTGTATATTAAATAGATAGTCCAACTGCACGGTGTTTCAGTTTCTATCATTTCTGATAGAGGGGCCCAGTTCACAACTAGTTTTTTGAAGTTGTTTTAGAAAGGTTTGGGGATGCAGGTTAATTTGAGTACAACTTTTCATCCCCAGATAGATGGACAGATAGACCACATAATTCAGACGCTCGAAGATATGCTACAAGCATGCATGTTAGACTTTAGAGGAAGTTGGGATGTGCACCTACCTCTTATCGAATTTGCGTATAATAATAGATATCATTCTACCATTAAGATGGCACCGTATGAGGATTTATATGGGCGGAAGTGCAGATCCCCCATAGGATGGTTTGAGGTGGGAAAGTCAGGGTTGATTGGACCAAACGTGATACATCAATTAGAAGAGAAAGTTAAACTCATTAGAGAATGCTTATTGACAACCCAAAGTCGTCAGAAGTCCTATTTCGATGTACGGTGTAGAGATTTAGAGTTTGATGTCCATGATCGGGTATTCTTGAAAGTTTTTCCAATGAAGGGCTTCATGAGATTTTGAAGGAAGGGCAAGCTTAGCTCTATATTCATCGGGCCATAACGGATTCTTCGGAAGATAAGCCAAGTGGAGTATGAGTTAGAATTGCCTTCGAGGCTAGAATCTGTTCTTCCAATCTTTCTTGTATCGATGCTACGGAAGTGCATAGGAGACCCATCTGGGGTGTTCCCGGTTGAGGATGTTTTGGTCACTAAGGAGTTTTCCTATGAGGAAACCTCAGTAGCTATACTAGATCGGCAAGTCCGTAGATTGTGAACCAAAGATGTAGCCTTCGTTAAAGTCCTATGGAGGAACAAAAATGTTTAAGAGATAACTCTGGAAGTTAAGGACGACATGAGATCTAGATATCCACACTTTTTCCAGTGATGACAGTATACAGACTTGGACAACCACAGTTACGAGGTAGTTTTGGGTGATATATGGTTGTTTTGTTACTATTATTGTCAATTGCTTATATGTATGTTGTAGAATTACGTTATTCAATTGATTATAGCGCCCTGTGAGATGCCTACGTTGGAAAGTTTTGCATTTCAAGTTTACAGATAGTCCATATTATAAAGGAGACTCTACCGAAATTTCTGGCAAAGCCTAAGTCTCCTAAGATTAGATTACATTCAAGGACGAATGTCCCTAAGGGGGGATGATGTTACACCCATAAGTTTCTATCATTTAACCGATGTGTGTGTATGTATGTTGAGGGTTTTAGAATATGAAGCGTGTGGAAAAGGGCTCAGGGGGTGACCGCGCGAGCATGTTGTCGAGCGAGTGAGAGGCTGGGGCCGGAGGCTGGGTGCACTAGGCGCCGCTCCACACAGCCTTCCCTGCACCATGGTTGGTGCGTTGCGCCCGTGGACTGGTGTAATGGGCGGCACACTGCGCCCCTACTCCCACTGCCTCAATACACACACACACACATATATAGTTAAGTGTTCATTTTAAAACATATCCTTGAGAAGACTTTCAGTAGTACCTCTTCTCCCTTCAACTTTTCATCGATTAATCGCAAAATTATGTTGTTAAACTCCATTCAAATGCAAATCCATCTTGGATAATGAGTTTTGGGCCTACAAGTGACGTATCTATGGAGTTATTTATTACGTATCTACGAAGTTATTTCTTGAAATCTAGCTCGGATTTTCAGAATATCGCCGAGTAGAAGTTGTAGAAATCACTTCTAATTGAGTCCTAGACGTCTACAAGTGATAAGTAAGTATTTCTACCTTCTAAACTTTCGGGAATTTATAAGCTTTCGGCTGAATTGAACAGTTATGACTTGTGGCTGTTACGTTTGTAAATGAAGTTGCCTAGCCATATTTCCTCAGCGTAAGGACTATAATTTGGTGGAGTTATCGATTCTTGAACTACAGAAGGGTTAATCGAGCAGAATTCAGCAATTAAGGTGTGTTAAGGATAACTCCTCTCAGCAAATTATTCCTATTGTTAGCTGATACGACCAATACCATGTTCCAACAATGCCTACGTTGGAACATAGTAGGTTATTTTGTGCTGTTTGTACCTTCCAAGCTCATGGGCGCCAGGTTAGGTTCGTGTTTGTACATTACTTGTTAGCTATAGTCCATATTGTGAGGTTATTCAGGTTAACTTCTGGCCCTTATTACTGATTACTTTCAATTCCTTGTCAGTTTTCGTTCAGTTATTATTTACCGCCTTACATATTCGGTATATATCGTACTGACGCCTATACATGGAGGGGCTATATACTTTCCTGCAGGTCCAGACTAACAGGGTTCGAGACCGTCTCAGTAGCTATTCAGATCCAATAGATTTCCTAGCTCCTTTCTTCTAGAGTTGCCCGCCGTTTGAGGTTTGACTATCTTTTGTTGTATAGTTTTTGGGCAGGGTCGGGGCCCTGTCCCGAACAATATTTTACTCTTAGAGGCTTACATACTACAGTTTGGTTAGTTATGTGTTATTGGCCATATGGGGTTGTCACGACCTGAACGTAGGCCCAGATCGAGACATGGGACAAAGAGCCCCGAGAGACTCCAAGTCGACCCATGGAATGAACATACATCTAACTCAATCAAGTAAATAGGAAGACTTAACATAATAAACATCGCGGAATCCAAACATAACATAATAATCTGAATATACAACACAAGTCTGAAGCTGAATACATCTATTGTCTGAAAAGCCTCTAAGTCTGATGAGTTGATGGGACAAGACCCCAACTAACTCTCTAAGTCTAAAAACTGAAGTACAAGGATAGATGATAACAAATGGTCCTCGGGGGATGAGGACTCCCCAATAGAGACTGGATGCCAACTCCAAAAGCTGACTAGTGACGGGGCTGAGTCTGGAGATCAGAGCCTGTATTATAAAATGATACAACATAGAGTATACAATCAGTATGTAGAATGTAATGAGTATGTAAGGTAAGTAAAATCGCTTAAATAAGTAAAATTATTTAAAACATGCATAATAAAAAACATAATCAATACAAGAATATGAGCGTAGGGCTTGCATGCTATTTTTTGAATTCATGAACTAAACATAACTGAACGTCATAACTGAATCGAATGACCCAAAGCTAAAATCTAATAATCATAAGTAAAACTTTACATTGGGTCAAACCTGTTGTAGAACATATATATGTATGTATCATGAATGATAAACATGTATAACTAAAATCATGAGGAGCAATGGGAGACTCGTCATATAACCGACATTACCATGATAGAGCTTACGTGGTCCCGACTATAACACTCAAGTGGGAAGAGCCATCCAAAGCCTTATCAGGGCTAAGGATGCTACCATGATATCGATATCAAGCTCAAGGCCCCTTGGGGCAGGGGAAAGCTCACATAGGAGGTCCCAAAATAATCTGATCATATCTACGTTGGCGCGTATTTTGAGGCATACAGTTGACTGACCTTAGGCTACTCGGTTCTAGACACTACTCCCAAAAATATGCATATGATCTCCATCGTTTTTCAACGAAGCTGACCATCATCTATTGACGAAGCTGAATAATCATATAAATATAAAATATGAAATCATACATGAGGAGCCTTGGCTCAAACCTTACCACAAGCTGAACATAATTGGGAGTCTTAACTCCAAATCCATGTGGTAAGCTAATTAACTTGAAATCATATATCACACTTGAATATATGGGCTTTCCCAATACTTAACCATGCATAAAAATACTTGATTCACTTGAAAACATAATCATAGACATGGGTAACTTGAAAACATTCTTCTCATCAATAATATCTCATCATACTTGAACATACATCATAAATCTCAACTTTCATGAACTTCTCATGGATAGGCTTTTTAATTTATAAAGCTTGAAAGAATGATTATAATTGAAAACAATGTAAAACTTGCCCATGAATCATAATTCAATAATAGAAACATACTTAGATCATATTCATGGTAGAAACTTAGGAAATTCATGCATTGGATTAAAACCCCATAGGATCAACATATAGATTTTCATGAATTAGAGAGGGACTGGGCATGGGTGTGAATGAATTCACTCATTCATAGCCTTACATACCTAGGAGAATCACATTCTAAAACTCCCTTTATTTCCCAATGAAGGTTTGATGAAAACTTGGAAGAATTTGAGCTTGATAATCCCTCTAAACTTCTACACTTGCATGCATGAATGTGAATGAGCCTAGAATGAACTTACCCCTCTTAAAACTCCCTATTTCTAGCTTAAAACGACGTAGTTCAGGACCCTAGGGCTCAGGAATGGAGAAAATACCCTTAATAAATTTCATGGAAAAACTGATCTGCCAGTGACAATGGACGTCGGAACGGTCCGTTGCTAGCTCCCACGGTCCATTACTACCCTTCGTTGCTACACCCTGAATTCAGGTCTTAAATCCCCCACCACGATCGGACAGGATGAGTCGTTCCAATCACCAACGACTCATGGTTACCAGCCGTCATCACCACTACCACTATCCTGGAAATCCTCCCAACGGGAACATACAACGACCCATTATTACCAATAATAAGTCGTTCCAAGACCCATCACTTCCTCCCTGATCAAGACCAGCCTCACAACGACTCCAACTCAACGACTCATTGCAACCACCAATGGGTCGTTCTGAGGCCCATTATTTCCTAGTCCAAATCTGCAACCTTACACCGCAAGCACTTCTAACGGTCTGTTCTTTGTCCTAACGACTCGTACCACGAGTCGTCTAAGGGGAAATTCCAGATTTTCCTGTTGATTTCCTTTCCATCTCCCGGGTCTAGTCTTAGTCACTTTTAGGATATTACAATATCTCCCCCTTGGGGAAATTCATCCTCGAATGTGGAAAAACATGCAGAAAAGTAGAGAAATGCAGTAACCATACTCAAACACTGAACATACATACTAAAAACTGACCGAGTGACTGACTCCAAATTGGACTATACGACTGAAATGAATTCATGAATCATACATACATCCATATACGTAAAACAAACTAGGGCACATGGACATAACATGAAACTAAATAGAGTTTTATGGAAGAAACTGATACCTCAAGCTAGAACTGAGCCGGTAGGGAATAAATGTGGGTATCTAGCCATTATCTGCTTCGTCTTTCCATGTAGCTCCCTCCACATGCTGAATCCTCCATAAAATTTTAACTGAAGCTACTTCTTTGTTTCTTAGCCTTCAAACCTGCAGATCCAATATTTCCACCGAAACCTCCTCATAACTAAGGCTGTCCTTCACACCTACACTCTCCACCGGTACAACTAGGGCTGGATCCCCCGAACACTTCTTTAAGAGTGATACATGAAAAACAAGATGAACGAAAGCTAATGCTGAGGGAAACTTCAATTCATATGCTACCTCGCTAACCCGTTTCACAATCTGATAGGGGCCAACATAACAGGGACTGAATCTAGTCCTATCATCACAACTTCACTGACTTCAAATCAACCAATAGACGATCTACATCTCCGCCCGTAAAGAGCCTCAAATGGAGCCATATGAATGCTGGAATGATAGTTGTTATTGTATGAAAACTCAATAAGAGGCAAATGGTCATCCCAACTACCCTTGAAGTCAATAACACATGCTATCAACATGTCCTCGAGAGTGTAAATTGTCCGCTCCGCTTGACCATCTATTTGCGGGTGAAATGCTGTGCTGAGTTTGACCGGATTACCAAGTCCCTTTTGAAATGACCTCCAAAACAGAGAGCTAAATTGGGTACCTCTGTATGATATGATGGACAAGAGCACTCCATGCAACCAAACTAGCTCTCGTATGTATAGTCCTCTGTGGAATCAGTGGTTTTGACAGGTAGAAAATGAGCGGATTTGTTCAACCTGTCTACAACAACCCAAATGGAGTCATATTGCCAAAGAGTCGGCAGCAACCTTGTAAGGTAGTCCATGTTGATTTCTTCCCCTTCCAAGTAGGAATACTGATATTCGAAAGCACACCTCCCGGTCTCTAGTGCTCAACGTTCACTTGCTGACAGTTTGGACACTTAGCTACAAATTCTGTGATGTCTTTCTTCATGCCATTCCACCAATAGACTTCCCATAAGTCTCGGTACATCTTGGTGGCACCTGGATGTATCAAATATATGGAACTGTGAGCCTCATGCAACATCTGATTTCTCAAATCATCAACGTCCGAGACACACAAGCGACCCTGATATCGAAGCACACCATCTCCCCCTTTGGAGAAGACCTCTACCTTCTGATTCTGAATGTCTGCCTTCATATTTACCAAAATTGGGTCCTCGTCTTTTCTAGCTTTTACATCAGTCACCAAGGATGATTCTGATCCATTCTGAACAATAACACCGCCATCAGTCAAGTCAACCAAACAAACTCCCAATAGTGCAAGTCGATGCACATCCTTCACCAGCTCCTTCTTTCCCTCATCTACATGGGTCATACTCTCCATAGAGAGTCTACTAAGTGTGTCTGCTACCACATTGGCCTTACTTGGATGGTAAAGGACACTCATATCATAATCCTTGAGTAACTCCAACCACCTTGTTTGTCGCAGATTTAAGTCCTTCTGGGTAAACACATATTGTAGGCTCTTGTGGTTCATAAAAACATCTACACGGACCCCGTACAAATAGTGTCTCCATATCTTAAAGGCAAATACCACCGCCGCCAATTCAAGATCATGGGTTGGGTAATTCTTCTCATGAACTTTCAGCTGTCTGGAAGTGTATGCTATCACCTTACCATGCTGTATCAATACACAACCAAGTACGATTCTAAAGGCATCGCAATACACTACAAACCCATCGGTACCCTCCGGTAGGGTTAACACCGGTGCTGAGGTAAACCGAGTCTTCAAATCTTAAAAGTTCCTTTCACAAGCATCCGACCATTGGAACTTCACTTTCTTTTGGGTCAATTTGGTAAATGGTGTTACAATAGATGAAAATCCCTCAACAAATCTCTGATAATAACTAGCTAAGCCCAAGAAACTCTTGATGTCTTAAGGATTCACCGGTCTAGGCCAATTCTTCACCATCTCTATTTTCTGAGAGTCCACCTTTATGCTCTCACTTGGCACCACAAGGCCCAAAATGCCACTGAGTTTAACCAAAATTCTGTCCATGAGGCTATGAAGAAGGTTCAGCTCATAGGGGATAGGTTGAAAACAACTCAAAGTCACAAAAAGTCCTATGCTGATGTGAGAAGGAGAGAATTAGAATTCGAGGTGGATGATTGGGTGTTTCTAAAGGTATCTCAGATGAAGGGAGTGATACGATTTGTAAAGAAAGGAAAACTCAGCCCTCGTTATGTTGGCCCCTATCAGATTTTGAAACAGGTTGGCAAGGTGGCCTATGAATTGGAGTTGGCCTCAGAATTAGCTTCTGTGCATCTTGTTTTCCATGTGTCGCTCTTAAAGAAGTGTTTGGTTGATCCAACTCTAGTTGTACCGGTGGATAGTGTTGGTGTGAAAGACAGCCTTAGTTATGACGAGGTTCCAGTAGAAATACTGGATCGTCAGGTTCGAAGGCTAAGGAACAAGGAAGTAGCTTCAGTCAAGGTTTTATGGAGGAATCAACATGTTGAGGGAGCTACGCGGGAAGCCAAAATGGATATGATGGTTAGATACCCACATTTATTCTCTATCAGCTTAGTTCAAACTTGAGGTATCAGTTTTGATCAAAAACTCTATTTAGTTTTCATTTTCAGTTCATGTGCCCAAGTTTCTTTTATATATATGGATGTATGTATGATTCATGAATTCAGTTTAGCCATATATTTTGAATTGTAGATAGTCATTCCGTCAGTTTTTGATTTAAATGATCAGTGTTTGAGTGTAATGATTTTATTTCTCTATTTCTGTATGTTTTCCCACATTCGAGGACTAATGTTCCCAAGGGGGAGATATTGTAATACCCCGGAAGTGCCTAAGATTAGACCCCAGATCTAAAAATGGTAGTTGGCAGAATCTGGGAAAAATCCCACAGGACGGGTCACCTAATGGGTCGTTGGTCCAACAAACGATCTGTGGTGAGCACCCGCGGTGAGGTATGACTGGGTGGTAGTTAGGAGTAATAGTTCAATTAACGACCCGTTGTTCGCTACAATGAGTCATTGATTGGAGTCATGGTGGAGCTTGACCTCAACCTAAGAGGGGAGTAATGAGTCATAGGACAACCCGTTGAGAGGAGTCACGGGTCGTGGTCACAAGTCGTGGAAGGAATTTTAAAAATATTCGGTCCATGTAATGGAAGGAAACCATGACTCGTAGGATGGAAGAATGAGTTGTGGTGTGGCTTGTGGGAAGGCTTGATACAAATCTTGAAGGAGGAAACAACGGACGACACAACGGATCGTTGCTTGAAGCAACGACTCGTCTTGTCGAGTCATGGGAAGTGAACCTGAAAGTGTAAAGTTGGGAAGTGGATCCAACGGATGGATACCACGAGTTGTTGTATCATGGTACGACTTGTTGGGTCATCCATGGTTTCAACCAGTGCAGAAATTTTAGAAATTTCATTAAGGGCATTTTCGTCATTCCTAAGTCCTAGGGTCCTAAACTACATCATTTAAGGCTCGAAATTCAGATCCAACACCTTCAGTAGTTCATCTCGGAGTTTAGTATTCAGCTCTTTGGTGAGTCCTCTATTGTGCCCTGCAAGTGTACGGGTCGTGCAGGTACTATAGTGACTCTTTTTAAGAGCCGGATGTCGAACCCACAGGGACTGGACCAATTCAGCTAACTATCAAGTTCAAGTGTGATATTAAATGCTGCAAGTATTGATTATAGAAGTTTTCGATAGAGTTAATTAAGTCTAGGGGCGGTCAACGAAATACTCTGAATTAATTCAAGAAGCAACTAGAGTTAAAGCCGGATAATCATGCGATACTATGATTTGCAGTGGTTTAAGTATGAAACTATCAATTGTCGTCTCACATAATTGGAATTGCATGTTCATGGTCTACCGAACCTCTAAACACGACAAACTAGCCTCACTACTA